>WBNM01037914.1:0-24835 GCA_013399055.1 Ramphastos sulfuratus | reverse complement strand
TTCAAGCTGCTCTTTCATGGCAGCCACTATACCTCTGCCTGCTTACAGACAAATAAAAAAATAACCCCCAAGAATTTTCTCCCAAGAAAGATTTTTCTGCCGATGGATTTCTTTTTTTCCTTTGCCTCAGCTGTGCATAACACATAAAATACAATGTTAAGTGGAACCTGAGGAGAGGATGCAGTTTAGCTCTCATTCTTGAACATTTATTTACACTGCTTCTGAAAGACTATCACAGACAAGAAAGGCATTTTCTTAGACACTTGAGGGCTCAGAGTATCTGCTCAAACTGATGTTGTGTCTGTTTGTAAGTGAGCAGGTATTTTGTAATCATTCAGGAGCCAGTGTGAGCTAGTTGGGTTTACTCACTTAGGCTAGTGCCATAGTGTGGGGTGATGGCATGGCACAGCCTTGGCAAAACCATCTGGCAAACAGGATACACTGAGATGATGCAGTCAACCCAGTCTAATTATGAAGCCCAGTTTAAAGCATCTTCAGTAGCTGTGGTGTTGGTTAAAACTTGCTGATGCATGAAAGACAAAGGTTAGGAAGAGGAACTTCCCTAAGAAACAGTAAGGGACATTTCTCTTTGTGTGAGCAATTTATTTTACAACTTTTTGCCTGCCAGTGAGGATTCCCATAGGACAGCACCTCATACCCAGTTTTAAAGAAAGCTCTAAGCAGCCCATGGAAAGGGCTTGCTGTGGCCACAGTCATCATGAAGACAGATTTGTTTTATCCTTTGCTATTTGTATCTCTTGCTCACTAATCTAGGCCAACACCCCCTGAGTGATCACAGCTAGCTCCAAATGATCAAAGATACCTAGTGGGACCAATTCCTTCCCTTGAAGACCTGGCACCCTATGAGCTTTAATTACTGCCAGAGAGTAATTCTGCCCAGGAAAAGTGGATCCAATCAGGCTTTAAGACTCTGAAAGTTCTAAGAGTCAAGCAAAGGCAATGTCTAACTGAATAGTCATCAATTATCTGCTAGTAACTGCCAGAGGAGTGATTTTGTACATATGATACTGCTGTATGTGTTTTCATGGTTCAGGCAAAAATCAGGAGGAGGCACAAGGTGTGAGACAGACTCCAGAGAAGAATTGGTGTTTAGTGTTTGGGATGAAATTCCAGGGTAAGCCTGCCATCAGCAGAATGGTATGGGATAATACACAGTATGTTGTCTTTATCACTCAAGTAACAGTGCTTGCTGGAAAAAACTATGATGAGGAGCATGTTGTATGTGGTGGAGCTCGCTCCAACGAAATACTACCTGGTGCTCATGACGAGCCATTGTGAAAACTTCCAAATATTTTCTTGTCCTTCCCTTTTTCAAACTGGAATTCCAGCTTTGGTGCAGAATTGAATTCAAGTGGGGTGGTTGCATCTGTAATATAAACAAATATCAGGAAGATGTCAGGGAAAAAGGGAAAATCGCTTATGTTTCTTTTCTGTTGGTAGCTGAGCAATGATAAGGAAGTGTCTCTTCTTGCAAGGTCTGCAACACTACTTGCTCCTAGTGTTCATCCATTTTTCTAGGTGGAGGGCAGGGCCAGGCCGTTCATCTTTTTCTCAGGAAGTCTAAAGAGCTTGCTTCATCCCCCTTGCCTGTTCTTCAGGGAAAAATAAAGTTAGTCCTCAATTCTTTGGCTGATTCTCTTTCTTCTCTCCCAATTAGTGAAAGCTACAGAGTAAAACCAATCACAGTTGATTGCTTGATATGCAGCACATTGCTCTAAGTGCCATGCAGTTTACAAGCCTGTCTCAGGAAAAGGGATGCCTGTTCTCCAAACTCAGTGTGACCTGCAGAAGACGCTTCAGAAGATGACACCTGATTCTGTGTGACAGTGCATACAGCTTCCCTTCCCCTCAGGTTTATGACTAGTCCATTGATCTGGTCAGTTCTAATATTGACTTGGGAATGCTCAGTCCTTCTAACAAAATATTTAATTCATCTTGGCCTGACCAGTACTAACCAGTAAATGTGAGCAGGCAGTGGATTTTTGGGGGGAGCCCATGGTTGTAATGTGTGCAGCCTCTTAGTGTGTTTGAGAGGTTGGGACTAAGCTGTTCTCATATTTCTGGCTTTCATGCTGCTTGCAGAATGACACTCCTAGGGCTACTAATTTCCCTGGAAGAAACTGTAATAGAGAGAATTCTTTTCTCTGAGTTCGTTCACTCAATAGTGCATGCTGCTTCTGAAGGGAAGAAAGAAAAGACTCCTCCTTTGGGAGTAATCACCTCCTCTGGTTTCCACATTTCCAGTTTGTAAGGGATAGTTTTGTGGATCTTTGCAGCTTTGCCTCCTCCTTCACCTTTGTCACTTTTCATCTGCAGGAGCACTGGTGAAGACAGCGTGGCTTTTATGGGGCAGAGGAAGGAGAGGTCTGCAAAGCCTTTACAGTTAAATAACATGCTGTGAAAGACACAGTTGTCTTGCAATTTGTTTCAGAGCCTTGAAGATTTTTTTCTCACTGCTAGCAATGGGTAGAGATTTAGACTTTGTTTTAGCAGGTGAGCTTGCAGGGTGGAGTTTTTCACTTTATTATCCTAGTTTTCAACTCTGAGGTCTCATAAAAGATTCTCAAGACAGTTGGGTGTGACAGCTGTACTGTAGACTACTGAGGACTGCAGATGAAACAGAAGAGTATTGCGCTGGTCATGTGAGCTTTGTCTAATGTAATGGTAAATATTTGAACACATGACCTTTAGAATTGCTTTTCACTTGCTTGCAGTGTTCATTTGGTTACAACCTAACTTTTCGGCCACAACAACCCCAAGCAGTGCTACAGGCTGGGGACAGAGTGGCTGGAGAGCAGCCAGGCAGAAAGGGACCTGGGGGTGCTGGTAGATAGTAGCTGAAGATGAGCCAGCAGTGTGCCCAGGTGGCCAGGAGAGCCAATGGCATCCTGACCTGGATCAGGAACAGTGTGGCCAGCAGGACAAGGAAGGTTTTTCTGCCCCTGTACTCAGCATTGGTCAGGCCACACCTTGAGTGCTGCGTCCAGTTCTGGGCCCCTCAATTCAAGAGAGATGCTGAGGTACTGGAAAGTACCCAGAGAAGGGCATCAAGGCTGGGGAGGGGCCTGGAGCACAGCCCTGTGAGGAGAGGCTGAGGGAGCTGGGGGTGTGCAGCCTGCAGAAGGGGAGGCTCAGGGTAGACCTCATTGCTGTCTACAACTACCTAAAGGGAGGTTGTATCCAGGTGGGGATTGGTCTCTTCTCCCAGTCAACCAGCAACAGAAGGAGGGGACACAGTCTCAAGTTGTGCCAGGGGAGGTCTAGGCTGGATGTTAGGAGGAAGTTCTTCACAGAGAGAGTGATTGGCATTGGAATGGGCTGCGCAGGGAGGTGCTGGAGTCACCATCCCTGGAGGTGTTCAAGAAAAGACTGGAATGGGCGCTTAGTGCCATGGTCTAGTTGATTGGCTAGGGCTGAGTGATAGGTTGGACTAGGTGATTTTGGAGGTCTTTTCCAACTTGGTTGATTCTATGATTCTATAATTACAGTCAAGAAGTTGTTTGAGCGACAGTTTATATCAAAAAACATCCCCCAATATCTTCAGGCTAGGTATCCCTAAAGCAAAGGAGGAACAATTGTGTTACAAGTCAATTTTCATTTCTTCTGAAGTATCTGGTCCTCTTGTATCAAAGAAGGTGTTTGATCATGCTTGTGGGACCCACATGCTGAAAGAGCTCATATGCAGACTCTTTAATTTTCTGCAGAAGCAGATGTCTCAGCCTTCTTAGAACTCCTTGGATGGCTTTGCACAGTTTAAGGAATTTATGGACATAATATAAAAGTAAAGACTAGAGATGAGATCATCCTAGCTTCCTCCCCACCTCTGTGAGGAGATGTTCTTCTTGATGTTGCAGACCAAGGAAATGAAGCTTGCTGGTTTCTTATCTTCTACCCATTTGTCTTTCCTGGGTACCTGCATGCTTATTTCCAGAGTACTGGAATACTTCCAGATGTTCATGTATGTATTCTTATAATCTCTATGTAAGATAAGTCCAATTTTATTACCCTCAGAGGTATGTCCTTAGGGACAAGACTAGCTGAGATGTCCCCATTGAAAAGACAGTGGAAAAGGTCGTGGTTGTGCCTGGGGCTCCCTTCACTCCTCTGTCCATGTCCATATGATGTGACTTTTTAAAGAGGTGCAGTTGCTGCAGCTATGAAAAGGAGAACTGAGAGCAAGGTCACTTAGGGGTTGGGGAGAGGGGAGCATGATGGATGGAATCACCTAATTTTCTAAACCTCCACACTGACATACTCACATTGGTCTGTATGGGTTTGGGTGGATTTTTTTTGCCTATTGTTTGGCNCCCAGAAGCCCTCTAAACTAACATTTCAGTTATCTTGATATTTCCTGCAGCTCAGTTTATACACCACCCTGTCTTTCCTTGCACAGACAATGCTCCTGCAGCTCTAGAGCCTCCAGGCTCTCTGCAGCACCTTCTGTTCCTTGACTATATTACACTGGATATTTTTTCTTTTATCCTGACTGAAAGCATAGTTCATGCTAAATCCCTGCATACAGAACATGACTTACTTGAAAGCACTGGTGCTTTAATCCTGATAATCACTTCTATTTCTTCAAATACAATGCCATGCCAAGACAATTTGTGATTTCTAATGACTCTAGCATCCCATAAGTTAATTTCGTCTTTTATGCTTTGAAGGAGATTCAGAAGAAAAAAGTAAGATAAACAGAAAGGTTTGTTTTCACTCTCTGGCTTTCATCTGTTCTTATAATCTGAAGTGGGATCAGATGTCAGGAATGTTTGGAAGGCAGAAACTTTTGCTTCTACAGAGTGATTTGAGTTACATGACTTTTCCTTGTCTCCTGAGTCTGAAGTTTCAGAAAACTCAAGAAACAACTAGTAAAAGCGACTGCATTGAACCTCAGGATAGAAAAGCTCTGCTGTGGATCATTTTGCATGTTGGATAAATATTTGGCTTTTAAGAAAAATATATTTTTAATTAAAAAGAAAACATCTTTCCATTGTAAATTGCTGCTAAGAAGGATTATTAACAGAAACTTTCTTAGACTTGAACCTTTAGGAAACAGGGTGATGCTGAAGTAATACTGGTCTGTAATTCAGACTAGTTTAACCACCAGGAATATAACCATCAATAATTTCCTCTGTGTATTTGCATGATGGGATGGGTGCAAGTAAACTGACATATTTAGCTAAGAAACAGATTTGTTTCTACTTAATTGTAGCAGCGAACAGATGCGGATTAGAGAAGGAAGTAGTGGGTAGATTGGCTGTGTATAATGCTGGGAATGTGCTTGGCTAATTGTGCAGCCACCTGTAGTTGTGCAGATGGCAATGTCTATGCTGCAGCTGTAATGTTCACCAAAGACCTAATGTCCCTGGCAGAAGCTGCTGTGGCCTTCAGAGAGGGCAGAACAGGAACAGCTTGAGCTGGTCTCACTTCTGGATTCCAAGTTACCAGTTACTGTCCCTGTAAACTAGGTCTAATGTTTCACACTGCTTTAAGGCTTGCAGTGTTTCTGTAGCTGTAATAAGAAAGAGTAAAGGAACAGCTATTTAAATCAGTTGCTGAACTCAAATGAACCATACTGAGGCAATAAGAAGTAGTCACCACTGCTGTGACATGGGATGTTTTGAGTGCTTAGTTTCTTCTATTTTATGCATTTAAGTGAATGTGGAGGTTTATCAGATTTTATTTTAGAAGTAAGGACAACTTGTATGTTTTCAGTTTGCAGACTCCATATTATATACTTCTAAAGCCTTGGTAGTTTGTGTTCCCTCCACCAAAAGGCAGTAGAGTTGCCATCCAAATGATTATTGGAGTCAGATGGCTCCTGAGATACAGGCATTTTGGGTTACTTGATTTGATCTAGAAATGTGATTTTAGTGCCTCTTGAATTCAGTGCTGGAGTTTTTATTTTCAAGACAGACAAAACTGAGTGCTTTAGGCCTAACTGAGAAATGCTTAAAATGTGCATCTCCTCCAAGTCCTGCATCCATCTTCTCAGCTGTGTTCTTTGCTCTAAACCTGCAGCTGCAATTCTCTGCTCGATGGTTTTTTTTTGTTTGATTTGTTTTTTTCCCAGGAAAACACAAGTGATAAGGTCTGTACATCCACAACAAGCTAGCCTTTCTTGTAATGAAGGGTAATGTTGAAATCATGGATTTTAGAAGACTTGGATACTGATAATCTGAGTTTCAAGGCAATCCTTCCCTCGTTTGTGCCTAGAGAATATTTGTCTGATGTAAAAGCACAGTTTAGAGTTCTTCCTCTTGGTCTTCTGCATAAGTAGGACTTCTAGGAAATGGCTGTCATGTCTACATTGTTCTTGAGACCTTATAATAACAAAATGTCAGAACTAGGTGCATCAAGGTGGTTGGGAGTTAGAGCACATGCCATATGAGCACAAAGTTAAGGAGCTGGTCTTGTTTGCCCTTGTCCCTTCACAGTATCACAGTATCACAGTATAGCAAGGTTGGAAGAGACCTCAAAGATCATCAAGTCCAACCCACTACCACAGACCTCAACACTAGACCATGGCACCAAGTGCCACGTCCAAACGCGCCTTGGACACCTCCAGGGACGGTGACTCCACCACCTCCCTGGGCAGCCCATTCCAGTGGGGAATGACTCTCTCAGTGAAGAACTTTCTCCTCACCTCGAGCCTAAACTTCCCCTGGCACAGCTTGAGACTGTGTCCTCTTGTTCTGGTGCTGGTTGCCTGAGAGAAGAAAGCAACCTCCTGCTGGCCACAACCACCCTTCAGATAGTTGTAGACAGCAATAAGGTCTCCCCTGAGCCTCCTCTTCACCAGGCTAAACAAAACAATATCTATGTGGAGGTTATAGAGTAGATGGAATCAGACTTTTCAACCATGATGCATCATGGAAAGTTGAGAGGCAACAGGTGTAAGCTGAAATAGAAGAGTTTCACCCTGGTTATAAGGGAGAAATTTTTTCTCCATGTGGCCAGCCAAACAGTGGAGCAGGTCACCCAGAGATGCTGTGCTTAGCAAGTTTTCAAGACCCAACTGGATGAATCCATGACAACCTGGTCTAATCTCAAAACTAACCCTAGTGAGAGCTAAAAATGGAACTAGGAAATCTCCTAAGGTCCCTTTCAGCCTGATTTTTCTTATGGTCATGTGATTCTATGAATTTTTCCTTGGCACATTTTTTGCTTGAGATACGAATTTTAAGGCAGAATCAATTTTTGGGTCTTAGCACCAGCATCAGAGAAATGGAAAGTCAGAAGAGTTACTATGGTTTCCTTATTTTTTTCATTCCTTATTTTCTTATTTTTCATCAGCTAAGAGAACACAGACTTTTGATGGGTCCCCTGCCACAGTACAAATTACATGTATATTACTGCTGAGGATTCATGAGAACGCAGGACAGTGAGAAGAGTGCAGGAGTTCGTGACCATTGACCTCTGTTATTGCAGGCAGCCATGACATAGTTTCCTTTCTTAGAAAAATATCCTCCTATTTTGAAATCAATTAGCATTTTACTGCATGGAGTAATCCCATGGCAAGATTGTTTCAGAATCTCACTTTCCATTTGCTAGAAAACTTCTAATTTATAGTTTAAATTTATTCATGATCTGTTTATATCCTTTTGCTCCGATGACATCTTTTCCCCATGGTTTAAATAGCTCATCTGGCACTTATTTCCTGGATATATCTGTAGAAAACAATCCTATTCATCTCAGCTTCATCTAGGAAGTTAAATAAACCATAATGTCTCATAAGACAAGCTTCACATGATCCCTTGTCACCCTGTACTGCTTCAATCTCAATTAACTGACCGAGACTGGATTACCAATACAGTACTTATTACTCCTGGTGAGTTTTTCCAATGCCCCATACAATGCTGTTAGTATTTGCCCATCTCCATTGGAAATACTTCAGCCATGACTGCTTTTGCTCTTTTTTGTGGCCATTATGACTCCTTTGACAGCATCTGCTTTTATAACAGCTTACAGCTCACTGCTAATGCATCCTCCTGTGCATTATTTTTCTACCTTATATGATAATTTAAACTTTTAACTAGTTCTCAGGATTGCTCAGTTGTATTGATAGCATCCTTGATCTTTGTTGTTGTTAATGTCTCCTCCTTTCACTCTTTTTAGCTGGTGGCATGAATCTATTCCTGAAGTACTCTGTTTCTGTGGGATACCTTTCTCCAGCATTGCAGTTCTCCTTTTCACTACAATTGTTTCTACTTTTCCTAGGTCCTTACCTACAAGAGTGATTCCTGTGCTAATCGCTATCTTCACAATTTTAATTCATAGGGCTTTACAGAAATTGAGATGAGTGGAAGATACTGAAATCCATTTTACTATTTACTATATACTATTTACTATTGATAAATTACTACATTACTCTGAGACACTGATTATGACAGAGTGAAGCCCAGCTGCTGCTGAACTGTACACAGCACAACAATGGGGAGCAGAAAGGCAAGAACAACAAGTCTTGTGACCAATTAGAACCACAGGAGAGGATTCATCTTGCACTTACTGAACTTGAGCAACATGCAACATACTCCTGTCTTCCCTGTGTCATTAATGACCAGTCAAAGCCTTTCAATTTTGCATCCACTCAATTCACAGTCAACATGAAGGTGCCAGCCAATACATTGACTGATGGACATTGATTTGACATTGACTGATGGATAATTTCTAGCCCTCTTGAAGAATAGTAGCTCACAGGCAGGTGTGTGGATAACATCTTGGTTGCTAAGCTTTCCTCCTGAGACTCCTCTTCATAGGGCACCAGATGTGTAATTTATGTGTTGCTAATATTTTTTTTAGATTGCAAGCAGTCCCCACATAGCACTTCCTTTGCAGGGACAGAACTAGACACCATTAAAACATCATGGGTTGCAAGAAAATATTGTTCCATAGCTGGAGGTACTAGAATTTTGTGCTTCGTTTTTTTCTACAGGATAATTAGAGTTTCAACAAAACAAATTATTTCTCCCAAGGGCAATGGTGTCTATTCTGTGTGGAACATACTTTTGCCGTAGCTTCACATTTTGTCTCTGCCAAGTAATCCTGAAGTTTGCTTTCATTGTCAAAGCTGGTTAGTTGCCTGTACAAAGCAACAATTCCAGCAGTTGAATAGAAAGAGCTTCTGTAAAATTTGAGACCTCACATAATCCTTAGCTACTGTAGAAATTGACCTGATGATACTTAGTTCATCTGGCTTCTGCGGTTAAGATTCTGTTAGGTACCAGATCAGTGATTTCTGAGTAGTGTTAGTGAAGTGAAACACTGGGGATGCCTTTAGCCCTCATGACTCCCTTGATTTTTGATCAGCTTTTTGATTGAATATTTCCCTCATCTGCTACAAAAGCCTGGAGGTAGGCTGTATTCTTCTTTTACAGAAAATCCCACTGGAGTTAGGCAGAATCTATACCAGTCAGAGACTGTATGCATATGCTTAACACTGCTTTCAAAGTTGCCACAGGTTTTTTCTACCAAAATCTGACACCGCCGAGACAAAATGCACGCTTTCCCCTGCTTTTGCTGTTACTGAAAACAGAGAAATTTTGGCATTTGGGCTTTCAGCAAAATAATTTTTTTTTTCTTTTTTAAATGCAGACCTGGACAATGTAAATGAAATTTTTTTCCTAAGCAATGTGCATCTACATTGAAGAAAACATCAAAACTTCAATGAAAGGTGCAACAGCAACTCTGCATTCCCTTTATACTCTAAAATAACTATCAGTTATGAGTTTATGGAGGGCACGGGAGAGGGAAGAAGAGGGCTGGGGGAAGGCTTGCCATTTTGGTTCTCTCTGTGGACTCTGCATATGCAGGTTGTGTGATGTGCCTGTGCCCATGTGGCTCGGAGACCAATGCCACCATGCCTGAGACATTTGATAGGTCCCACCATGATATGGAGGTAGAGGAGGTGCTGCACTGCCTGTCTTCTGGTACATGTTCAGGTGATTAGACGGTACTGGGTAGTGATGAGAGTGGCTAGTGGTGGGACTGCAACCTTCTGTGTCCCCAGGATCTTGTCAATAAAGATGTGGTTGTTTTGGAACTTTACACTGGTGATTTCAGGGGAGCTACAATGACATGACAACAGCAACAGAACAATTGTCTGTGTTCTACTTCATGTTTGTGACAGGATTGGAACTGAAAACAACAATGCTTTAAAATGTTGCCCCTTTATTTACTTTTTTTTTTCCCCTCCAGGAGCTACCTGTAACTAGAGCGTTTTGAGCTCCCAGCTGTAGGCACAAGTAGGAGTAAAGCACTCACACAACCCACTATGCCAATTAATTTGAACAAAGTGACAGTGAAGGAACTTTTAATGAAAACAGCTCAGATACTTTTCCTTCTAGATTCCAAGATGAGATAATCAAATTTTGCAATGGAAAATTTTCTGAGATTGTAGAATCCATACAGGGTTTGTTGTCTTCTTAGTTTTCTAGCTAGATAATGGTTTTTAGGCTTGTTAATATTGAAATAGTGGTCTTGCTGGATTGGTAACAAAATGATTCTGTGCTTTAAGAGGCAGAAAAAAAACCTTATTAGGAAGGACTTTCTATTGCATGCAGCTACATTATGTTACTGAATGCTGTTGGAACCAACACAGTTTTAATCTTAACCTGACATGAACAAAAAAAGCAGAAGGAAAGAATATTTTTTTCCTCTCAGTTTTGAAGGAGATAAGAAATTAATTTTATTATTAGAAAAACAATTACATAAATGTGCCGCATTTGGTGCAGGGATCTGTTTAAAGACTTGTCACAGGATCACAGGATGTCAGGGGTTGGAAGGGACCCAAAGAGATCATCAAGTTCAACCCCTCTGCCAGAGCAGGACCAGACAATCTAGCTCAGGCCACAGAGGAATGCATTCAGACAGGCCTTAAAAGTCTCCAGAGAAGGAGATCTAGCCAACAACAATAATGACTCTTTAAATATCACCCTATATAATTATTTGAGTGTGTTTATGTGAGCATGTATGTGTTTGTGGGTGTGTGTGACAAAGAGAGAGCACTTTCCCAAATCAAAACTTTTGAGTGATGAGGAATGTCCAGGAGCTGAGTGTTCTCATGTGTAAGCAGCAAGTATAAAACTTGTTTCTAGAGAGAAAGCCACTTGGTGCACACTTGCTACACACACAACTTACATCCCATTTACATACAGCACGTACATGGTAAATATTCTTCTTCAAGCCTTATTTGCAAAAATAAGTTCCACTTCAGGCCCTAGGCTTGCAGTCACAGAACTTATACTTGCATTACCAAACAGTATGGTGAGATGGGAGCACACCTGTAGAAAGAAACACTGGATGCCACAGACCTGTTCAATCTGTGTGTTCTTCAAGGTGCAGAGGCTATCTTGGACAAGCCCCAGCCTATTTCCATGGACTGAATGCCCACAGAAGCTTGGAGTGCATTAAATGAACTCTTAAAACACAACTTCCACTTCAGATTAATCAAAACTCCAGTTTATATGCTCTGTAACCACTCTAGATCGGAGTGAAATCAGAAAAATGGAGCTGATGTAGAAACTCGACCAGTGAACTGGCTTTTGATTCAAATGGAAATGCTCACAAAGGCTCACACTTTGATGTGTCTATTCAGGTTTATGCAAGCCTCCCGTAAATGCATGCCTGGGTAACTGCAAGATGGAGTGTCCTCAAAAGCAAGAACAGTCTTTTGTAATGCCAGGTTTCTACTAAGGGTTATTTCATTGTTTCTCACCTGGTTAAGTATAACAGCTTCATATTGCATTTCTAAAAGTCACAGTAATAAAATTATTTATGATTAGTCAAATCAAAAGGCCCACTGCAGTTGCTCAGATAAAACATGAATGTAAGCACCCCAGCTATTTAAGCTCATGGTCTTGTTTACAGTAAGACAAAAATAAAAATCTGCAATCTAGTAATTTGTGGGCAATAGAGTAGCCTGATTTTGCAGCAGCTTTCCATAACTAATGTGGGTGATTTGGTGTCTAACTCACACTGACATTTGTTTGCAATCTTTGCATCTCTCTTTGCATTTTTCTGAACTCATCCCTTATGACCATTGTTATTAGGACTGTTTTGTTGTGGATACACAGTTGGTAGGATTTTAACATAAAAATTAGCTGAGGGGCTTAAGAGCTGTTAGAGTGAATCTATGAATATTATGCCTGCTGTTCTTGAGCTGCATTGCTTTTTAAACCTTGTAGGATCACAGTAACTGGAGAGGAGTCCATTACTTATCTAAGCATGGTTGAATTTCATCATCAGGTTTCTAAATCTTCCATGCTACAGGAAAGCTGGCTAAACATAATGTGATTGTTTCTCCTCCTGGTTTTGCTTTGTGATTAAACCGCGGTGTTCACCTTTACTCCTTTACTTTTAACTTACACTAATGCAACTTTGACACAGAGCTTGTTGATCTACTTGACTTATGTGAAGGACTATGTCTGAAGTGCACAGTAATCTTGACACTGATTTTAATGTCAGCAGAAGTAGAATATGAGTATTTGCTAATTGAAAGTTGAATAGACCTGAAGGATTTGTGTTTTTTAGATTACAGTGAAAGCATCTGATTAAGTACTTTTTATTATTCATGAAAATGAAATAACTCTCTCAAAATAATATTTTGTATTCAAACACTCAAAGTACTCAGAGCTATCAAAATTGTAATTATATTATAATTCACAGAATCACAGAGTGGTTGAGGTTGGAAGGGACCTGTGGAGAGCATCTAGTCTAACCTTTCCTTCTCAAGCAAGACCACACAGAGGTGTTTGCCCATGACTATGTCCACATGACTTTTGAATATTTTCAATGAGGCAGCCTGGACCATCTCTGCAACCTGTTCCAGTGCTCCATCAACCCTCAGAGTAAAGCAGTGTTTGCTCATGTGCAGAGCGAAACTCCCTTTTATCCCAAAAGGCTCTAGGATTTCCCCCATAATTGTGTCTTGCAGGCATTTCCTTGTTTACATGCAAATGTTTGAGGTAACCCCACTTAAGTCCCATTCTGTTGATTTTTGTCTTTTTTGTTCGCGTGACCCTCGGCCCTTTACTTGTCAGCCTTGTCCACCATTCCCTCACAGTCCCCTTGGAAACTCCTAGTTATTCCTAGTTTAAAGCTGTTCTTACCAGGTCAGCTACCCTGCTGGCAAAGACACCTAACCCTAACCCTGTACACCACTTAGTGAGGTGGATTCCATCTCTCCCAGCTGGATGATAGTCCTTGAGCAGAGGGTCCCATGGCAGTAGAAGCCAAATCACTTGCCATCATCAGCTGTACAACTAGTTGTGTAAATGCAGTATGAGTGCCTCCTCCTCACACTCTTTCCCCTCACTGGAAGGATTGAGGAAAACACCAGGTAGTAAGCAGGCATGGATACAATGGCAGACCACTGGATATAAGGGCAAAGCACCCACATAATAGCAGAGCACATGTTGTGCTCCCTGCTCATCCCTTTATATCCATTCAGCCCAAGACTAATGGGCCTTTGGACATAGATTAGCCAATCAGGATGGCACTTTGCCAAGCCTGACCATATTAGGTGAAGCCAGGACTTTTGTCCCCTTTCCTGTGACCGCCACCCCCAGCACAGAAGGAGGGGGAGCAAGGGAGCATTCCTGGACAAGCCAGGACATGTACGAGCCCACCTTGGCCTATTTAGGCCTACCATGACAGACCCCCATAAGGCTGACTATCATCCCCAGAGCTTTATAGTCATATTAGACTATCATTGGCGCGTCTGTGGAAGAACTACCAGGAGCAATAGTCAAAAGGCTGGACAAACTTTGACAGTTGCTTCACAGCGTCTCAGGTCCAGGCTTTGGCAAAGCAGCAATTTTGTCTGGATGACAGGGCAGGCCAGCAGGTGGATCCTCTGTGCCCCACAGCAGTGATTCATGCACAGTATTGCTCATTGCTTCCTCCTGGTGCACCTACACAGCTCTGGGTTGAGTGGCCCAAGTACTTGCTTGAAACCACACATGGCCTCTCCTTAGCTTTGAGGGACGTGGACTTATTTGGTAAGTCACCAGTTGCAAGCCTCTGGAACAGAAATCTTCCTCTCAATGCCAGAAGTCATCAGCTTCCACCCTTCACCCACTCGGAATCTGCCCTTACAATCCTGCTAGGGACGGACTCTAGCTGCATCACCACTGCGGTTAAGGTCTGGTACTCTTGAAGCCGTGAGGTCTCTGGGAAGATCCTGCATACCTCTTCCACCACTTCTGATTGTGGCTCCTTCCTGTAACTCCTGCACTTGGTAGCACAGCACTGCAACAACAGCACAATGGGAAAGAAAACTCTTCACAATGGGGAAGAAAACCCAGCCATAGCGAGGGGCATCAGACACAACCTGCACCTGGAATCTTGCAGGGCTGTGTCCACCACCTGAACCTCTGTCATAGCAGGGACAGCTGCTCCCACACCTGCTGGGCAAATGTGCCCTGTGGCATGTCATCACCATACTTGAGAACATTTATGCTGGTCTGAACTGTAACATGGAGCCTTTCTTTGTTCTTTATTCCAAAATATATAACTTGATTAATTAAACCAAAGACTGTATTAGTTATTTTTTCTATAAACCAATTAAAAATCCTCAGGCTTTAATACATCTCATACATGTTTTTGAAATTAAATAACTTGCATTCACTTGCTTTTCCTGGGTTAGTCTTTATGCATGTGCGGGCAGAGTATGTATTATTTAAAAAAAAAAAATCATTTGTCTACAGGCAGGGATTCCAGAAGAAAGCATAACTGCAACAAAATAAAATATGTTACAAAAATGTGTATAGTTGTTGTTTAACTTCATCCTGCAGATACGCTGAAAACTCAAGCAAAGGTAGAGAGTGAACAATTAAACCAATGTGTTTCTACAAGCAGTAGTTTGCTTATTTACCCAGTGGAGATCATAAAATATTTTTCTCTGTTGCATTAGCATGCAGTGCACCTGGGTTCAGAGGGTCAGTCCAGGACCTCTGTATCAGAAGAAAGTATTCAGCTGCACAATTGAGGTTTGCCCACTCAAGTGTCTTGAGTGCTTGGAAACCCTTTCACACAGAAATGCTGTTTTTTCTTTGCTTGAGCAGTACCAGTAAGTCTCAAGGAGTATGCAGACATCAGTAATCCTTTGCACTTTCTTGCACTTTGTGACTCAGAAAGCAAGGGTGAACCATCTGGCTTTTAGAGTGGTTGTGGTTCTGGTGTGTGTCACACTCACTGCACAGGGAGGCAATTTCACAGCTCATGCTGACCAAAGCCTTTGACCAAAGTCTGTCTTCCCTTAACCTCACTATTCTGGAAAAGAAACAAAAATCCTCCCTGTGATACTGACAGCTTCACTGATATAAAAAGAAGCCACTGTTGAGATCTGAGATTCCTATTTAGGTGTGCATGTGGGAACAACAGCTAACTACTGTTCTACCATCATTCCTCTCATGGCATTGGCTGTGGCTTGAGATTACAAAACTAGAGATTAAATTTCTTGTTAGACTAAATAAAAGGTCTAAAAGTTGAAATCTAGCTGAGATTGCTTTTAGAGTGACCTTGCAACCCTGGGTTAGGAATAGATGAATCTTAGGAAATGAACCAAATTATCCAGAAAGCAGCTCTGGATAGTTGCTTCAACTGATACAAGCCCCAAGGAGTGCTGGTAGTATGTTAGACGACTTTTGAGTATCTGGAGTAACCTCTGGTCTGCAGAGTGCAAAGATGGCCTAATTCTATCTAGTCTCCACTTCTCTGGCACTGTAAAATTCATGCTTTGCCTCTGAGGGCAATTTAGAAAGATCTAAAGGGAAGTGACATTGGTTTTAGTTCTCCTAGACTGAGCTTTGCTTCTCTGCATTAAAGCATACACAAGTTTGGCTACAGATCCACAGCACATGTGAAGTCTCTTTTAACTGTTTTTTTTTCTCTCAGGAATTCCAGGAAGGATGACACTTCTATCACAAGTGCCCAAAAACCAGACTGAAGCCCAAGACTTGGAAACTGGAAAATGAATTTCCAGTTCTGCTATGGTAATGTAAACTGTACTTTAAACACAAAGATGACTTGGTTTTGCTTTTCTTTTTAATTTGGTGGATCTCCCTTTCATCTTTCACAGTTGTAATTTAGCTAATGGCTTGGTCCCTAACTTCACAGCTCACTGAGCTGGATTAATTGATGTGGTGGAATGAATGCCAGGCCATATTCAAATGGTTATATTGAGGGTGAAACCCTAGGAATTAATGTTGGGGAAAATGATGCATCACAAAGAGATTAGGAGGAAAGTGAAAATGTCCATGAGTTCTCCTCTCTGGGATCCCTTTGGCTTAAAGCTGTGGTACTCCAAGCAGCTGCATTTCTGCAGTGAAACACCCCCATCATTTCATGACACCTTCTGGTTGTATACTTTGGCACATCATTTACAAATATTGCACAGTTTCAAAGCTATGTAATTCTAGGAGAGAAACAATAATCACTTGCCTTGGGAACATTTTCTGTAGAAAACTTGGGATAGTGAGAATGGCTTTTTTATTTTTTTTTTCCAGCAGTATCTTCAATAGCCAGTGAAAAACCAAGGGGGGGAATTTACTTTAGAAAAGGTGTTTGAAAGGTAAGAGAATTTGCTAAGTGAAAAACAGAGCTGGAACGACAGATGAGCGAACAACTGAGAGCTTGGACACTTGGTTACATGGGGATTGTGGGGGAAGCTTTTTTGAGAAAGACAGTGAGGAATCTCTGGCCAAGATAGGAACATTCACCAGCAGACTGGTAAAGAAGAAATGGAGGCTTTCAGATTGGATGACACTAGATTACTTGGCAAACAGAAAGTAGAAAGCCTCAAAAGTCTTCACCACCTGACCACAGCTGCAGATTCTTGTAGCTTTCCCAGGCCAGGTCCATCACTGGTAGCATCCCTATACCAAAATAAGCAGGAGAGAGAGGAGTGGTTTTGAATGCATGGATTTTACCTAGGCCACCCTGGACAGCAGACTACTTTTTTTTTTTGTGAAGTATCCTTTAATGAGACCAAAAGATTTCCAGAGAGGCAGTATACTAAATCAATAATAGATATGACAAATGTAACTGTTGGCTCTCTAGTCTCACTCTTCCTTGGGCTGGGACTGGCCCAATGTCTCCTGTGCTTGACATAGTGTTTGTCTTTCTTCTGGCCTCCCTAGCAAACAACTATGAGTCCCCATTTTGCCTCATGGAAAACTGATTGATGGTCCTTGCTGTATGCTCTTAAGGTTTGGAATCACCTAGAGGTAGGAAGTGTAGTGCTTGATACGAAGAGCCTGTTCACTCCTTTTTTGAATGTCTATAAAAAGAAAAACACACTTTTGCTGTATCTCTTGGGTAGCTTCCTTAGGCCAAGGAATATTCTAAAATTCTAGTAAATGCAGAATAGTTATGGCAGGATATAAATTCTTCATAATTTTTCTAAAACTATTTATTCATTATTCATTATTATTAATGAACTATAGACCCNAGAGGCCTTGAGTGACCTGTACTGGTGGGAGGTGTCCCTGCCTGTGGCAGGGGGTTGGAACTAGATGATCCTTGAGGTCTCTTCCAACCTTACCATTCTATGGTTCTATGATTCTATTACAGTGTGCTTCTCCTGTACCTGTTATTCCACAAAGAGTTGTAAGCAAATGAAAAAAAAAAAAATAGATCTCCTTGGATCTGATTATTGTTATTGATTGTTTCATGGAGGCTCTCCATCCACTGCTTGACCTCAGAAGGAAGGAAAAAAGAACTGAAGGATACTTCTTGAACAAATAATGCCTGGAGATATTCAGTACAGAGCCACAATCAGTCTTCCCCACACATAATTCCGTACAAGGCAGAATTAGAAGTCCAGAATAAATGTTTGGGAAGTACCTATCCACTGCTCAGTATTTGCACACAAGCGTGCGTACATACGTGCACACAGGCATGCTGCAAAAGCATCTCATTGCATTAAGAAATGAATTAGTAGTTCTAATTACTTCTAGTAGTTAATTGCTTCTAATTATTGCATTGAGTAATAAATTGCTACTTCTAATTATGCTGTGGGTGCAGTCGAAGTAGTTAGAAATGCAATTTGCATGGTTGTTTACATCACAAGCATGTTTAAGTAATTGTGCTCCCTTAATTATATGGAGCGGCTGCTGTTAAATAACATAACACATTTTGCAGCTTCATCTGCACTGTCATTTTTTCATCCATTTATGGTGATTTGGATTCAGAGAACTGGAGAATAGATGCTGTGTGTCACTAGGGAATAGCTATTTTTATTTGAAGTCTGCAAGCACTGCTTAGTATCTGTGACTTGACAGGCATTTCTGGGAACATGCACTGTGTTGTTAAACTTATATTAGGCTTCTCAGCCTAACTAAATCCCATTGTCCTTAATCAAAGTCTCATTTCCCATTCCCTAGACTCACTGACCTCATACATCAGTATGAGGATCTTCACTTGCCCTGGTGTTGGGAATCGGTACTCTTACCTCAGCTACACTTTTTCCTCAAATTTACATTGGCATCTATAATACCTTAAACAATTACTGTCTAGAAAGATGCACATTGGGAGCCTGCTTTAGGTAAGATTGCAGTCAAGAATTCTCAGCAAAAGCTGTATTAACTTTCCAGATAATCTCTGTAGGTTTAGTGCATTCCTCAGCTCTCCAGGACTTCCCAAAGTTTGAGTTTTACACATTGCAGTTTGAGGATGATCTTAACTCCTCCACTAAGGAAGTCTTGCAGCAGAAGAGCCTGGCCATCCTCTTGGATGAAGTAAATACACACCTTCTTTCCAAAGCTAACTAGGACTTGAGTTCTTCCCCAGGCATTCCCATTTAGTACAAGTTCAGAGGAGTGGCACTTAGGAGTGGCAGGACTTTGTCTTTTTCTGTGTCAGGCATGTTTATATTACCCTGTTCCCTATCTTCTGTCTCAGTTTATAATAATGCTTGATGATATTAGGATCGATTGTAGTGCAAAATAACTGTGTCCCAGCAGAGGTGGACAGCCTGCCATCAAGGGAAAATAGAAGAGGCAGGAAAAAAAAAAAACTACAGAGACTCAAAGGACATCTCTTGTCATTCGTATGTCCTTGGGGAGGGAAAGAATACAGGGAATTTTGGGCACAAGGAATGCATTGTCATTAAACATAGTTTTTCAAAATTTTATGTGGAACACCAGTTGGATGTAAAGTTGAAGAGCTGAAAAGTTCACTCTGCCAACACGCACAAAAGATCTGAAAGAGTGAGTTCTGCTATCTGAGGAATATCCTTGGCACTGGCAAAAGCAGTCCCCAACTGATATGAGCTTATTCATCATTCTGGGTAGATTCTCTTACAGTATTGTAACATGAAATAATTTCGGGGGTAAAGCATTGTGGCAGCTTTGGTAGGAAGGGAGCTTTAAAGCAGAAACCAGCACTGGAAGCAGTGATTGCTAGAAAATGAACTGTAGACTCACCGCTTTACGTGATATGAAAGCTGGCACGTGGCAAGGACTGTGAGAGGGCTAACATTATCATTTAATAACTTTGTGGAGTGAAATTAAAACTTTCTTAGAAGACCCACCTCAGCAGTCAAAACCCATCAAAGTCAGGTTTTCAGAAGCTCTGCTATCATTTCTTGCCTCTGAGAGGAGCTGGTTCTGACTCACCTAAGGTGAGTAAGGATTCAGAGCTTGATTTCCACTGAAAATGGTTATCGTCTTAGAGACAGGTGCTGAAAATGCTGTCACAGAGCCTGCAGGATTTGGCCTTGTATGGGCCCTGTGCTTGGTTAGTAGCACTGTAACAGATCTGTGATGGAGACAGAACAGGAATGATGTCAACAATCCTTATGGCTAGGTTACTGTTTTGTTCTGCCTTTTATTCCCCATGGGACTCAAATTCTAATCAAGGTGTTTCTCATGAATCCAGGATGGAGTGTAAAGTAGGCAGTTATAAGATTATGACTGTTGTACTCCCATGTGGGAAATGGAGAGCTGTAATTCTGTTAATTATCATAAATAATTAGTTGCATTCAGAAGTGAAAAATCAGAAGGGCTGGATCACTGCCTTCGACTGTTAATAGTAAGTTATTGAATCGCAGTACATGAGACCAGAGGGACTGCTATTACCACCAGTGATGAGCCTGGGATGTGGTCCCAACACCATAAAGTAATCCAGCCCTGGATTTTCAGAGGGCTCTCACAGGGTTAAAGTGTGTGCTATTCCTGGAGTGCAGAGAGGTGAAGTTCAGCACCGTTAACTCAGTCATCAAGCCTGAGTCCCCAAACCAGAACGCAGGTACTCATATGTGTGGAAGGGGTTCACCAGCACTCCCTTGCACATGAGCTTTATTGGGTCCAGGGATTCAGTCAAGCTGTCTATCTGTCTCTTCCAGTGTAGTATCCTCTTGGAAAGTGATGACTTGTTTCTGCAGGACAGAGCTGGACTGTGCTGTGAGCTAGCAATGAGTAGGCTGGAAGCCATCCTATTATAAAGCCGAGTCTGGTTTAATCAGCCCAGCTGATTAGGTAGGTTGGATCACTGCACTGCACTGGCTGTTATCACTGCTGGTGTATGGACTGTGTAGCACCACACAGTGCTGTGCAAGTATGCCCTTCAGACCAAATTCTTAAGAGTCATTTAAAGTCCCTCAGTTTGCTGACCAGCATGAAATGGATGGCTAAAAAGTGGAATTCGGGAGCTGCAAAAGTCAGCAGGGCGCAGACCCACCTGTGTGCTCCCAGAAATCTGAGAAGATTCTACTTTCCAGTAGGAAAAGCATTCAGGATGTGTTTTGAACCAAGTGGAATCAAGTGTCAATCTAAGCTGAAACAATTAGTCCAGGATAATTTCAGTATGGCTCCTTTTGAGATAAACTAAGATCTTATTTCACATTAATTGTTCGGTATTAGGTGGAACAGAGTTATGTTAAAAAATAAAATATATGCTTTCTGTACTGCAAGATTTGACTAATGCTGATCAGTTGATGGTGAATCACTCATTAATCAAAACAATACAGTTATGAAAATAAGCCTTGGAGACAGATTTGATCTCTAGAATGTTAGCAAAGATGCGTGGTTGTTGTAAGTAAGTGGAGCTTCAGAAAGTATTGTGTTAACCTGAGATCGTAATGAAGCACACTTAGATTCCTCTGAGCTCTGAAAATTTCTCACTGGCTGGTGTAACTGCACCCTGTGACGTTAATATCTGCCCTGATTTCTCTCTCTGACATGCTGATCCTCCTTTCCATTGTCTAGAATTGAGACATGGTGGTGTGTAATTCCCAGCCTCATGGAATGCTGTGATAGGGGCCATATGTAAAATCATAACTTTACATAAAAGGAGAGTTAGAAGTGCCAGCCAGACCTTTAATGTTATTTTCTTAATCTTGAGCAGCTGTTGTTAGAGATACAGGACCAGAAAACCAAAATGGTGAGCTTCAAATACAGCCTGGTGCTCTGTGCCAGGAAAGCCCATGGTTGTCATTCCAGAGTAATCAGATCTGTGCTTCAGGAACCATTCAGGGCCCACACCAGTAGTCATTGGGCATTCCACAGCTTCTCAGTTGTGCACAGCAGGTCCTCCAAATCATGGGACCGAGTAGGAAGATGTCCCAGAGCTGCATTGCACTGGCATTTTCTGCATTCTCTGTGAGGTCTGAGTGCCTTCAGATACACAATGAATAATTTATTGATGGCCCAAGGCCTGATACAGGACACCAGGTTGTGTTTGGAAAATGATGTGAAGAGAATAAAAGTAGGAAGGGCAAGAAGGATTTTGAAGACTGTACTTGGATCTGTGTGGCAGTTACTGCTGCGACAGCCCTGCTGCTGCCACTGAAGTGGGGGTTTCTTTCTCACTAGGCTGAGCTGTGCTTGTTTGTTGGAGTAATTTATTGCTTATTGGTATGGCACCTCTCAGTGGTGGCTTCCCAAAAAAAGATGCACAGATATAATTGCTTTTGCTTTGAAAAGAAGTAAAAGAAAACACAGAAAAGGGCCAAATCCAGCAATTATCATAATCCCTGTGTTTCAAATATAGTCCCTATATTTGAAATAATTTGTGATCTATTAGTTTGTTGAAGTTTGCAAAAATGCCACATAGGTCATGTTGGTCTGGGCTCTCCTGGCCAAATAGGTAATCTGCTTTTCTCCCCTGGAAGCCCTTCTGCTATCCATTTTACAATAAAAAGAGAAATAAGAAATAAATTTGACACGTGTAGCCCCACAACCAGCATATCGTTGGCAGGCTACATCCTCAAGAATGTATGTGAATGGGAAATCTTCCTGTACACAACTTGAAAACATCCACTTTGCCACGTATATTGTGTTCATATAAGTCTTTGACTTGTGGAGATGTGAGGCTAAAGCTGTGGTTACAGAGAATTAATTGTGTGTACAATCCCCTCTAAGTTCAACAGAGCAATGAAGTTCAAACTGGCTCAAGCTGATAGGTTATAGTCCCTACTGTAGTGAAAGAAAGAAATTACAGTGCTTTGGTAGGCCACCTCTGCTAGCTTGTGTGATGACGACTCCTACTTACTTCCATTGTCTGCACCATCTGCTGGACCTTGATAGAATCTTGATCTTTGGAAGCCAAAGCTGTCAGGACAGATACATTAGCACAGTAGTGTCCAGCGCAGCTCATTCATGTGGGTCTCTTAGGTTGTGTTTATTTCCACCTGTAAAGTGAAACAGAAGCTGGAAGCGATGAAGATTCCTTTGCTCCTGCACTTCAGTCTTTGCAGGCCGAAAGAGTGCGTGCAGCGCTCATCCTTGCAAAAAGCACATTGCAAGCCTTTGAAACTGGTTTGTGAAAGCTGCTGGCGATGAGAAAGATTTCCAATCTGAACACACAAGATGTAGGAAAATTTCTGAGTAGTAACTGCAAAGACGAAATCCTCCCCCTCTGGATCCAACGTGTGCCAGGAAGAGAGAAATCAGGGTGGTGGCTCTGACAGGAAGGGGGGAAAGTAAGACTAAAGTGTCAAAGATTTGAGGATAGCACTGCTAAAACACAGAAGAAAAAGCTGCTGCCTGCACAGGCAAGCAATATCAGCCAGAGACTGGGAGGGAGTTGGCAAAGTTGTGCTTCGGCTGCTGGTGTTTGTGCTAGTCCTAGGTAACCATCTGCTGAGCTGTCAGACCCAACTGGGCTTTTTTTTTATTTTTTCATTGCTTGGGTTTTATATTATTTGTTTTTCTGTTCTTTTTAAATTAACTTTACTGGAGGAAATAAAATCATCTTGCCACCTCAGAAGAAAAACATCTGAAAGATGATTTAGGCTGCACACAGGGAGCATCCTTCCAGGAGGCCTGGCTTATTGGCACAAGCGCAGCTGCAGCGCAACGCCCTTGGCCTCCCTCTCTGTGGACAGTCTGCCAACTGCAAATTAAAGGATACAATGACCAACAAGCTGGGTTTATTCTCATATTTCCCCAGCTCCTGATATGTTTTGGGTCTTCTCTATATAGACTGGTAAACCTTTGTGTTGCTTTGACTTCATTCCTTCTGTGTGAGCTGCAATAATTTCTTTTTAACAGCACTTCTATCTTGTTGCTTGCTGTTGCACGAGGATTTAGTCAATCTCTCACTCTTCATGTGAACCATCCCACTGCTTGGTTTGGTTTATGTGAACACACCACCACATTACAAGCATGGAAAGGCAGAGGTGACTTAATGAGACAATTTTGGACTTTAAATACTGCATCTGATAAAACTAGTAAGTCAGAGGCAAAAAATGTTGGCCTGGAAAAAACCCTGCAAACAGGTTAGATAATGCAGATAGGCCAGAGGGACCTGTTGTGGAAGCAGAGAATTGATGTGGCTGAGTCAGGAATTATAAAAATAGAATTATTTTATTTTCCTGAAAGCCCTGCCCCCAAAACTACATACAAAACTAGTTTAGGTTTATTTACAGGTTCTAATTCAATCTTCAACAGGATGTTATAGACAAATTTAGAGATTTAGGAAGTCAGGGAATGGAAAAGGCTAAGCTATAAACATGACTTCACCCCACTATCAATCAGGCTGAGCAGAAAATTAAAGGACCAGCAGGCTTTACTTATCAAGGTGAGCAGGCTTTACTTATCAAGGTGGGCGATGATCTCTTGCTGCATTTCTCTGCAGCTCGGCTGCCTTCTGACGCTGCAGGCAATATCCAATAGTCTGGATCCAGGCAGCAGCAGCCCAAGGCAGGTGGAAAAGCTGCCAAAGTTAGGACTGTCTCCAAACACAACTGGCACAAGGCAGGGATTCATGGAAGCGACGCTGCCTTGGCAGCAGCAGGGGGAGAACTAAACTGCTCAGGTCTCCCCAGTTTGGAATAGCAGCCAGGAAGTCAGCTGCTGTATGGTCCGAGAGTAGCTGGGTCTGGGTGCCACTGGCAGCTCTCTCAAAAGGACCCCAGGACTTGCCAAGCCTACAAATTTGCACATAGTGGTGCAAAAGTGGGGAGAACTGTCAAAAGGCAGGGATGGTGCAAAACTGAGAGCTGTCTAAAAAGGTAGGAGCCATCCAAAAGCGAGGACAGTCCAAAACAGGAGCTCTGTCAAGACAGGGGACTCTTAAGGTGGGAACTCATTCAAGGTGGACACCACACGCCTCCTTCCTTGCTCTTTTATTCTTTTCTAGACAAAGTGTCCATTTGCCATTTATACTGGGCATGCAGACCCAGGCAGCCGCCAGTCCGATTCCCAGCGTGGGCTTCCACATGGGTCAGCACAGGTGTGGGCAAAGGTGTCCTTGGTTGTTCCCCCCTCAAACCTGCAGGGTGGGAGGCAGAAAACAGTTTTCATGCCACCTTCTTCTCCCCATTCAAACCCAGAGGCGTGGGGAGAAAAATGGAATTTGGAGTGCTCCAGAA
>WBNM01037913.1:82121-103892 GCA_013399055.1 Ramphastos sulfuratus | reverse complement strand
CCGTGACGCGCCCCGCTGGGCGGGCCCCGCGCGCCGCCGTTCGGCCCGGCCCCGGTCGCTCTCAGCCGCTGCCCCGCGGAGAGAGCGATCGCCGGGTCCAGCCCCCCCCGGAGGGCCCGTATCCGGAGGGCCACCTGCGAGACGCCTTCTCCGACACGCCTGCGTGAACGGGCGCGCTGCGGCGGCGCGTGCAGCGGCGGCCACCGAAAGCCCCGCAGATGGCACACGCGGTCCAGGTCCAGGTCCAGGCCCTGCAGCGGAGGATGCTGGCCTTCGCTGCGTTCGAGGCCGCGCTGGCAGCGGCCGGGCTCACCTGCTGCTGCTTCGCGAGGCACCAAGGTCCCGCTGGGCTGCGTGAAGCAATGGCATCTCCGGGCAGGTGGGTCCGGCAGTGCTGGAGCAGCCAGCAGCAGCGAAAGGATCCCGGCAGAGCGTGGCAGGCCTGAGCCCCACTGCGGTACCCTCAACCTCCTGCAAAGATAGAGAGGCCCGCGCAGCTCGGACCCGGGTGCACAGGTCGGGCCCTCCGCTCGTGAACCTTCCTCCATATGCCCACTTAACGGCTGCCTCGTTCATGGGCTTAATTTGAAGTCAATTAAGTCTCTTAAATGGCCTTGAGTCACAAATGGTGTGCGCTTCTCATTACTGCAGGGCTCCCACTGAGGGATTTCATTACGGTTATACTGATGTGGTCATTTCCATTTGATTGTGTTCAAATTAGTGAAACACGCGGCAAGTATGCAAAGGTGGCCACCTCCCTTGGCAGGCCCGGGTCACCCTCCCTGCTGCTTGGGCACTTTGTTCAGTGACTACAAAGGCAACGCTTTAGGAGCCGTCGGGGCCGTGTTTGTTCAGCCCCTTGGCACATCGATGATGAGAAGTGGTTCACTGCGTCATTAACACAGCATTAGGAGTATTGCAGTAATCTTGCTATGAAAAGATGCTTTTCAGGAGGAACTGGAATGTAACATCACAACAGGATTAACATGAGTATAGGCGAAGTGTTATCTAAACAATCAAGCACTAATTTCACATAAACCAATGCAATAAAACTTTGCTGCCTCAAACCCTGAACTGCTACTGGCTTCAGAACTGGGGTGCCATTGAAAATGCACCTGTGCCTTTAACAAAAATTTTGCAAGTCATTAGTCAGTAGTGCAAATAATGGCGTTGGAATCATGTGAGGTAGAGAAGAGCTAATCACTGAGCTGTTTCACCAGCAGCTTATGGAGTATTAACAATTTATCCAAGCCTTTTGGAACAATTTTTCAGCATGCAAAACGAAGTGATGTGGCGTCTGTTTGTGTTGGCTGTATCAATGTGATAAATTGCAATAATTGCTTAAAGCAAATGAGGTATTTATAATGCATTAGGTCACTTTTATCTTTTTTTGATGTTCCAAAACACAGATTCATAAAGCTACTATAATTTCTGGCCTCATTCTTCTCTTCCCTAAATTAATTTGGATCGGAAGTGGCTCCAAAGACAGTAACAAAGTGATCCAGTAGAGCATCAGTCACAACAATAATTTGCTACAATTCTAATCAGAATGTGATTTTTAAAACCTGTTATTTTTGCCTAATGCCTCTTTCAGAAAACAACATTAATAAGCTTTTTTTGAGTGAATTGTTCTGATGACAACTCACAAACAGCCTTCACTGACCAGCCGTCATTGGGCTGCTTGTAGCTTAGTACCATCTTGTGGATGTACATCTCTCCAAGGAAATGCAGAGGCAAGAGGGAAACTGGAAGTACTAAAGAGAAGTTAATCAGACAATGGAAACCATTTGGCATGTAAGAGATATTAAATATAGTTTTATCACAATCAGATTTAAATCAAACTACACACCTCATCAGTTTATCACTCAAGAACTGTCTCTCCTACAGGCCACAACCTCTCACTTCATAGTCATAACTCTTCTTTGTCCTAAAGCTGTCACTCAGTTTTCCTTTATTCAGGCATAAGGAGCAGTGTGATATACAGTGCCACACTGGCCAAACAAAACCTCAGAGATACTTACTGTCCAGTTATGAGAGTGCAACATCTAGTGACCAGAGCTTGCGTTGTCCAGATATGAGTGCAACATCTAGTGACCAGAGTTTGCATTGTCCAGATATGAGAGTGCAACATCTGTGACCAGAGCTTCCATTGTCTAGGTTAGTCCATTTTGACTACTTTCTCCTAGTCTTGCTTGGCAAATCCACTGAGATGTGACCCATGGCCACTGAGCAGTGCTCCGCCATGTAGAAGTGGGTGGGAAGAGCAGCTCCCTGGAGCCTAGTGTCCTGCAGACTGCTGTGTTAACTCATAGTGCTTTTCCAGTGTGGCTTCAAATCCATCTGCTTCACGTTCTTACTCCTGACTCTTCAGAGCAGCTCTTTCAAAGGTGTAGGGAGAAGATAAGAGATGCTTTGCAGTCCATTGGGAAAGTTTTTATTTAGCTAGAGGGAAGTTACCACAGAAGGCTTTTGCTCATCTTTCCCATCCCAAGGCTGGAGACCATACTGTAGCAGTATCCTGAGGCAATAGATCTTTGAGTGCAACCAAACCTAAAGTTACAATAGGGACCTTTCCCATTAATTTTAATGAGCATAAGAAAGAAGGGTCCAAGAAGAAAAAAGTGAGGATTAGGTGTCTGGCAAGATCTTTTGCATGCTGGAGGAGCACTGCTGCAGTCTGCTTTGCTCTTTGCTGTTGTACAGTGACTAATCACCGTGAAAACCAACAGAAATGCAGACTTGAGGCCACTTAGTAACAAGTACAGTGGGATTTTTTTCAAGATGTTTCACTTCAAACTATTTATCCTATTACTGCTAACAAAGGAATCATGAATTGGAGCAAAACTGGAGTTGACAGTGTCTCATGTAACTATACAGTGACCATATACCAGTGCTGTAAAGCAGCAGATTAGTACCACAGGCTGCTGTTTGCTCTGTGGCTCCCAAAAGGCTTTCACACAAACAAGTGAAGTCTTGTAGCTTTACCAAGCCTGCATTTTGGGGTTTTTTTCCATTTTAAAAATTCTGTGAGCTAAATGCCCCATTTCTCTCCCATACCTTATTGTTTGGGCCCCAGAGCTGCAAAGAGGTGGTGTATTGTGCATGAAGGGCGGAAGCAGAGACAAGGTCTGGCTCTGTGAGGTGCAAAATTCCCTCAGCTCCTAGCAGCCCTCTGGAAAGCTCTAAGCATCTTGAAGGCTCACAGACAAATTATTTTAGCATTAATTACAACATCAATGAGAAAATAATACCCAAATGGGAATTTAGGATGATGTCTGCATGGAATGTTTCTCATTATTTTTGTATGGATTTCCTATGACAGCGGAACACTTTAAAACCCATCTGTCTTTCAAGCTAGTGCTGAGTTCCTGCCTTCATGCTAAGCAGCGGGTAGAGTCCAAGTCCTCTCATTTGTATGTTCTTAGAGCTGCATGACAAGGCTGTCTTTCTGTATGAAGGAATAAGAACTCCATGTTTGTTTTCCTTTTTAAAGTGAGGGCTCATTAAAAGCAAAATTTTCAAGGTTAGATTCTGAGTGTTATTTCCTTCCTTTCTTTTTTGATTTACTAGCCTGGTTTGTTTGTTTTGTTTTGGGGTTTTGTTGGTGGGGTTTTTTTGTTTGTTTGGTTTTTTTAATTATTATTTGTTGGTTTTTTTTTCCCCCCACAGCTATCCCTTTAGGTATTGCCATCTCATTACTTTCACTTCCTAAAAAACAAGAGACTGAATGGAGTCTTCAGCATAACCAAAAGACCTGAGCTTGGTCAGAATGGAATGACTTGTTTTTTTAAAGTGAATAAAAAACAAAGTAATTTTTAAAATCCCCTGAAAATAGGAATGAGGAGAAGGGAAAAAAAAGGGAAGCACTAAGAGATCTTTTTTTCCCCATGAGAGAAAAAGAATCCAGTTACCATCTTGCAGATGTAGGCCTGATGTTCAGACTTGTCTTCACTTTGCACAGTGCTTTTCTTGGTCAATGATAAAATTCCTCTGGCTGTCTCTACACACAGCTTCATTAGAGATATGAGAGTCACACAAATACAGCCTTGTTTACATTTGTCCATCTGTGTGAGATGACTTCTCAGTGCAATGGAGGTGTGAAGAAATTGTTTCTTTGAGCTTGAGAAACCTTTTCTCACCAATGTTAGGGCAGAGCGGATGCCAGGTGTGGAATCCATACTTCGAGTGACAGACATTTGCATGTCCGCTCCCAGAGCTAGGGCTCTTTCAAACAGTTGCAAAAAACATGTCCTTTCAAATTTCCTGCCTGTTACACCATGCTGCAACAACAGCAGCTGATGGATCAATCCCTGTGGCATTTTGTCATATCACATAAAGCATCGAGTGATAGATGTGTTTCAGAATTACATGTCCTAGAAACATAGTTTCTGGAAGCACAAAACAGCTCTCCTCATAGCCTTCAAAATACTGCCCCATCCCCAGCTCTTCCTTCAAAAGCAAAAGTCTCTCTCAGGTTCACACATGCAAAAATTCTGATTAAGCTGGTTTGAGCCTGAAAGAATCAAGCAGATAGATACTGGTAGTTAAACCAACCTAAACCAAGTCCTACTAATTCAGCTGGTCCTTCACTTGCCACATCTCTTGTGCTACAGCCCTGGGCTCTCCTGTAGCTCTGCTAAAGCACAGTATTTATGCATTTGTGTGTCTGCACAGATCTTGTCAGATTTGTACAGTTTGAACTTCAACTAGACTTCCCACAGCACTTGGTGAAAGTACTTGGATTTTTCCTCATGACACTCCTGCTATTGTCTCAGAAAGACCTTGGCTCCCCTTCAGCCACTCTTTGGAAAACTTTAACATGTCCAAGCTGATCTCAGAGTCACTACTTTTAAAAATAACTCTTCCATTTCAATATAACTTGTGCCACCCAGTAGGATTGCCAGGTGGTTGTTGTCCACTAGTCATCAATGGCTGGTTTTGGTACTTTGAAGGAAGCCTGTGATCCCTTGAAGGAGAAAAGTGCTGAAGGAGAGCACTGAAGGGCTGCAGCTGACATCGCAGCCCTGCACAGCTTTTCCCTTTCCTCTGGAAAATGATGCATCCTATAGCCAGATCAGGTTAAAGCAGCCCATGTTCTTCAGCTGGTTTGGAGGGCTAGGACCTAAACCATGTGAACACTCCCCTGCTGGAGGGCACAGGCCTGAAGGACTAACATGGGCACCCAAAGATCCTGGCAAGTCCTTGTGGTTCACCTGAAAGTTGGTTTGGGAATTGTATTGTTCCTTTTGCTGTTACAAAGCAGACATTGGAGAAATTCAGTTACTCCCACCCAAACGTTTGGGATCTGTTTTGATTTAATCCTAGCCAACTCTGCGGGTCCCCAAAACATGGCATAGTGTTTGCATCTCCTGATTCAGTGTGGAGTAACACCTGCTTTCAACCCCAAAGTGAAACCTCAATTCAGCAAATCACCCAGCCCTCACAAAGACACAGAGGGAAGTCGAGGCCACCTCCCTTTGTACAGGTTCACAATCTTATCTGTGCCTTGCCAAAACAAAATCAATAGCACAAAACACCAAGGTTTGGGCCTTTTGTTAATCATTTGACAACCAAAGTCTATAAATTCATTTCCCCATTTCATTCCTTTATTTATCCTGCTGCTCTGAAAGTCCTGAAAGGACAATGAAAACTGGCCTGACTCTGGCTGTCTCCATCAAATAAAGCTGGCATGGCCGTGGAGTTACACTTAGCCACCCACCCACACGATTTCAGCTTCCCAGCCATCAAAGCACAATCAAAACTGCATTTTCCTGACTGTCAGTTTCTCTATGCAGTTTTTAGAGCACAGATGTAATAGGTTTTACAGGGAGTCCCTTTGATTGGTGCCAGCCCTGCACATTCTCATTCTGCCCCTAATCTCTCCTTTGTGGCACGCGGACTCGGAGCGGTGGGCATGGATCCCAGCGGACACTGATTACCATCCAAATTCCCTTTTGGAAATGATCCCATCTGGCAACTGCGGGACCCAAAGCTTCAACCCTCAGCTATTGTTCTTCAAAAGGAGCAGATTCAACTTTATTACAGATTAAACATTTGCTGTATTTTACATTTAAAGCTAATTTCAAGTGCCGTGTCAAAACACAGAGGCTTTTTCTACTGACCCTCCTGTGGGCTTTTATATTTTAAGGATGAATAAAAATTAAGCAGCCCAAGCCTCTTTTTTTTTTTTCTTCTCAGAATACATACAAAGAATTGCTCCCCAAGCTTAAATTTTGCATGTCAGGTTTCATCTGGGAGCAGATTCGTTTTTACAGCTCAGTTATCAGCTGTGCAAACAGGCTATTATTCATGTTCTTCTAGGGTCTAACAGCATTATTTGCCTCTCCAAAATTTGCCAGGCCAGGAAAATTATGCAGGACCCATTTCAGAGAGGGAAGAAAAAAGAGACATGGATGAACAGGCCCATGGAAGGCAAGCAGCAGTCTTGTACACCTTACTTACAGAGCAGAGAGAGCACAGTTATCTCCTGTTGCACACTCCCCACAGTTAAGGCTCATATCAAATCCCTGCACAGCTCTGCACTGTGACTTCTCTCCCCATCTGTGGTCACATATGCAAGATGCAGATGGCTAGATTGCTCTGTGATCTACTGTGGAGGAGATACAGTTGATATAGGGCCACAACATTGCCTCACAGCTCCAAAGAAAACCAGGCAATAGGGCCCTGCATGCACAGAAGTCCCACCAAAAGCTCTGATCCCCATCAGCTGAGGACTCCTTACCATTCAACCCTTCCAACATATCTGATGCATGGATGATGATAGGTCTCAATTCACGACTCAGCTACCACCCAAACCAGCCAAACTGCACAAATCCAACCTCGAGAAAAAGTGTCCAGTCCTATTTCTTGCAGTGGTGCTCATAGCATAAATTTTTCCTGGATAAACACTGCTCTTCTCAAGCAAGGATAATCTCTAAAGCTGGACTGTGCAAATAAGAGAATATTAAATAGCACTGTGCCTTAGGTGCTTATGTCCTGATCTACTGTTCTATTGATCTATTGACATAACACCTATCATGCACCTGAAAATGAAATTTATACCAATGGCAGCAGTAACCCTTTCTTGTACATTCTCATCTTAAGAGTTTAGTAACTTGAGGTAACTTAACCTTTCCAAAGCACATAAAAAATAATGGTAACGTAAAACCAGAGTTTACAAACAAAGCCAGCAGAGAGGTTCTCTCTGGTTTTAACTGCAGTGTGGGATGGTATTTTTTTGGATTTTATTGTGTCAATTTTTCATAATATCAAGATGATTTCCACATGAATTTTGAGCATCTGATACGTCTGCAAATCAAAAGGATGCTCTTGACTTTTATGCAGCGACACCAGTGAGTATTTCATGCCTTCTAAGGCAGACTGTCCTTCTACCTTTACCACTAACATCTGAACTGGTTGCAGTCCTGCTGCAGAAGTTTGTCTCTCTAGGTGGCTTAAATGACGCTTGTCAGCAGCTTTATTAAAAATGCAGAAGCTTAGGATCATCTCTTATCAAAAATTAAACCAGCATGGTTGGCACCCTTATAAAACTTTCACGTTGTCATTGTTCTCATGTTAAGTTAAAGTCCCCTTGTTTGCTTTCGAGAGCTCTGGGAATTCATTCATTTTCAAGAACAACTGAAAGGGCAAGACAGCATTGCTGTGATTAAATGCAAGAGTCAAGGATGAACATAGCACGACACGGTGCTTGGTTGGGGGTTGTTAGCCAAGTGCACAAGGATGTAGATGTAAAAGATGTAACAGCACTTAAGAGCGTTCATCTCAAAATAAGCCAGTGTCTGAGTCCTGCACGGCAGAATGGCAATTGCTGGTGAGCAAAACCTGAAGAGTACCCTAAAAAAAGTTGTGAAGTAGAAGTTAAGTGGAATGGTAGCCTTGAGTTATTGCGGTGGGGAGAGCAGTTTATTGCTCAGTGAGCCTGAAACAGTTCATGGCTTTCAGCAAACCCCAAATGCTCTGTCTTCCGCTGTATGGGAAATCAGACTGACCACTATCTTCTGACCTTTCCTGTGCCATCAGCACTAATATCTATCTAGGCAGTAGCAAACTTGATGCAAATCCAACCTTGTGAGCAACTGGAACACCCCAGATGACTGACTTCTGTCTAGCTCAGCTCTTTCTGTTCTGAGTTGCTATCTTCTCCTTGAAATCCTGCTGGTGTTAACCTGTATTTGTGTACAAAACCCATTTACAGAGCCAGGCAATTCATCCTCCCCAACTGGAGGCTGATCAAACTGCCTCTCTGGATAATTACACATATTTTTTCTTTCTGTGAGTAACAGCAGCACAGGACATAAGTGTAAACAAGACTGGTGACTGCTCCAAGGAAAAGACTGGTCTGGCATCTCCAGTCACTACTGTTGTGAGGTGCATGAACCACCATCACATTCCTAAATAACAGTGTTACAACAGGAAACTCCGAAGTCACCAACAGATGTCCTAGACTCTGCCTAGCACTTTCCATGATCAAATTCTGTTTTCACATACGGTATTAATAAAATTCATCATCTGAGATATCTGCAGCAGGCTGACTATTTTCTCTCTTAGTTTCAGACAAAATAGTTCCCATCCTTGAGAGAACTAAAGCAGGGAGTCCATATTGTTCCCCGACATGAAAGAACAGAATAACCCTAGTACCGTTTAACTGAAAAGCCTTCAGAGCCTTCAGATCTCGAAATAGGGACTTCAAATGAGTTAAAAACCATGTAACTTATTTACTGCACACAAAAACTGTGCTATGCTTACATTAGAAAGGCTGCTAATCAAGCAGCATAAAATGAGGTGGTTGCCTGTGAAGCAGTAATTGATGTGCTTCGTGCACAGGCACCACGAGAGCCCTGTAAATGACACTGTCACATATGCTCTTTTTCATGAGACCCTTACCTCATTCAGTGCACAGAATGAACAGTGCTCAACTAATGTCTAGCTTTCAATAGTTTATTTTCCTTTCATTATTCACTCTCACCAGGCATTATTTATTGCACACCATTCAGATCCTGCTTTGAAAACAGAATTATTCATTTCTTCATAGGCTTTGCTGTGGTGCTGATCAGAATGGTCTGAATGCTTCAGGCATCAAGGCATTCATTTTTATCAACCCTCTGGGATGTTCAGGTTATAGCTTTTGCCATTTCTGCAGAACATGGACTGTGCAAGAAGTGCCAGCTAACCTGGGTACCTAACACAAGCTGTTTATATTTTAGATTATATGGCACTTTATATACTCAAGATTAAGATCCCAGTGGCTTCAGCTTGCTCAACAATTACCTATTCTACCACCCTGAGATCTTAGCTGTGTATCACAATGGAAGAGAAACTCACAAGAAGAAAACAGCCTTGAAAAGTTCCATTTGATCCAAGTAGGATGCTCAGAATCAAGAGTCCTCTGGCACACGTTGGGACAAAGTCCATTTCTCTGCTCTTCACTTGCCATGAAGGAAAGACATCATAAAAATCTCATTTTTTGTTCTGCAGATCCTTGCATCACTGCCTGTGTGCTCTTCACTTTCTGCAACAGGCAAAGCTTTGGTGCCTGCTCACTACAGAAGACTGCTTTATCTCCAGAGCACACTTCAGCATGCAGTTTTTAGACAAAGCAAAGGTCCCGAGTGAAAAAAAATACAATGTGGAATCCCAGAATTAGAAGACAGTGTGGACTCCCATGATTAAAATATAATGTGGAATCCCAGAATTAAATGATAGTGTGGAATCCCAGAATTATGGAATGCAAGTGTGCAAAACAGCTGAACCCAAACTCCACAGGAAATGTAGGAAGGCTCAACTTCTGTGAATTTAACTTTGTCACTTAAATACTCTTTTGTCATAAGTTTTCTAAATATATATGCTTGGGAGTTTAGCACAAACCATAGACCCAGCACAAACCACAGACTCAGCACACACCACAGGCTTAGCACACATCACAGACCCCCTCAGACTTTCAGTCAGCCAGCTTGCTTTCACAGTTGGTGGGCTGTAAGAGGGAGGATGAATGCCCAGCCTGACTTAAAGAATGTCCTGTCTGCAGTTAGACCCTGTTCAGCTACAGCAGACCATGCTCCCTACAGACCGAGTCACAGGGCTATTCACAAGCCTTTTTGAACCCAACCCATGTGGATGCAGGGCTGTCAGTATGCAGATGACTATCCACAGGAAAATAAACATAATGCTCCAGCCAGACTTTAAATGATGACAGGAATATGCTGGTCCCTCACTGCCTTTACAGCTTATAGCCATCTCCAGATCCTACTGTCTTCTCTAATCCTGGGCTGAAAGCAGAAGCAAAGTAGTTGAGTAGCAAGAGGTTTCGAGAGACTAAAATCGATTTTTTTTTTCCATTATGAGTTCTAGGTTTAATTGTTTTGCGTGTTGGTAAATCAAGTCAGTCTTCAGCATAAGGGAGTTTTCTCATCATACAGTCCACCTTAATACCCAGCCACAGGGAAATTTGGGCCATAGAAGTGGCAGATGTGTCTTGGTTATGTTGAGCTCATTTTCATGAGGAGGAGGTGAAACTGGGACAATAAACACCAAGATAAAACCTCGCTGTGAGACACCATCTGATGAGCTGAATAACTGTTACAGAAAAGGTCCAGCTGGGGTACACAGAGAACTTGGATCTGCTCTTGTAAGCATTTGCAATTATCTAAGCCTATGAGTCAGAAACATGGATCTTGAGAAGTGCCCTAGGCTTCTGGAGAGGAAAAATTCCAGCTAAGTTTGTATTATACACCCACCACCATCTTCTCAGGCACAGTCATTGTTAAGGAGCACATGGGAAACCAGAACAACAGCTCAGAAATGTCAGATAATTTCCTCCTTGCACGTATATTGGAGGGCTCCTGTTGAGAATCACAGCGGCAGCTTTGAGTTTGCTCCAAATAGCACTTGTTGGTACATAGCAGGCTTCAAAACAGAAGAGAGAGGCTGAAGAAATTCAAACCCATCAATACAACTTCCCTATATGGCAAATGAGTTATTTAAACTAATCACACCAGCCAAGCTTAGACTTCAAAGTCTGGAGGATCCTCATCACTGCATCAGTTACTCTTTCAGAAATACCTTTCATATTGCACGAGAAAGAAAATGAATTCTGGATGCCTCCTTCTGCACAGCACAGATACAGGCTGTTGTGCATATGAGCAGAAGATAAAGGCATATGGAGCACCAGGGAATCACTCTTGTGTTAATGGAAATATCACTGTGCAGTGCTGTGATATTCCTGGCCAAAGAGGGGACACACAGCAGGGCCCCTTATTAGGCAGGTTGGTGGTGTTTAAGATCAGAGGAGTGGGTGTTCAGAGAACAAAGTGAGAGCCAGAACACTGGGGATGTTCTGCCTGAAAAGTGAGGGCAAAAAGGAGCAGTGACCAAACAGCACATTGGCCAAGAGGAACTGTGTCACATCTCCAGACACAGAGAAAAAGGGCTTTGAAGTGCTGCAGCACAAAAAGCAAGGCCCAAGTCTGGGCATCCTTAAACTGCTACTTAGGCTTCTCCTGGGATGTGTGATACTGTCCTGTCTGAACTCACCACAGCACTGCGATGGGCTCAGTGTGCCCCAGGCAGGACTCTGCAGACCCAGTGGTATTAAAGTACATGCCTCCCTGGGACCATCTCTGGTTGCACAGATGTTGACCTGCTTGTTCAAACAAGAACTGATTTAGAGCCAAGGATTTTTGTCACAGAAGGATTAGTTTCTCTGAGTGTGGAATTCGATAACAATCAATTACAAGCTGTGAAAGACAGAGGTACTTAATGATGCTTACTTGTTCACCTAACTGAATGGGCTCAGCCATCTCAGTATTTCCTCTCCTTTCACAAAAGAGCAGAAGCTTCTCTGTGTTATTGTATTTTTTTATCAGTGGGTCTGGAAAAACTAATCTTTTTCTTATAACATTGGTGCTTTCTTGCTGCAAATACTGATTTTTTCCTATGCTTCCTCCACTCTCCAGGAGTATTTCCTTTTGCTCCTGTTTTTATTGGTTTGAGCTAATTGAATATAAACATTAACAGAAGCAGAGGACCACGTGCTACAAGGAGCATTTAAAAATTGAATTGCTAACTCAAATTCATTTAGGCCACTTAGAAACAAGAAGTTACCCTCAGCAGACAGCTCATTTGAGGATATCACTTCTGCTCTGGGCCAGGCAAGAGTCCACACAGCATGGTATCCTTCTTCCAGCAGCAGTCAGCAGCAGACGTTTGGGGAAGGAGTGTCCTGTGTGATCCCTTTCTAACATCTACTTTGGAGAAGCAGCATTTGAGGGGATCCTGGCTCTGCAGGTTCTCCCCACACCACTGCAATTACACAATTTACATAGTGTTAGATAACAACAAAGCCTTGTATGGCAGGACTAGGTGTTTCCACTGATCACAGAAATACACCCAAACTCTAGAAACTCTTTTTTGGAGACTCTGGCCCACTGAGAAAGAAGGTGTGAAGAATATTCATCGTTACTGTCCACACTATCTTTGTCTGATAAGAAAAGGATATACAGTTTTGAGAACTAGCCAGCACCATTTGTGAACAGAACACATGCTTACAGGAAAGTTTTATCAAATCAAAGATGATTTACTGCTTTGTTGTCATAAAAGTCCCCCAAAGTCACAGTGAAAGATGAAGCTGGGTGAGTGCAAGAGGCTTACAGCAAGAACTGAAGCTGATAATGTTGCCAGAGACTACACAAGGCATTTGATACGCTGTGAAGAAAGCCTTGTGGCTGCTATGTAAATCCTAGAGCTCAAGTGCAGGAAAATAAGGGCACAAGTAAAGTGGGAGAGATTATTTAGGCAGCAGGAGAAAAGGAAAACATAACAACTTGGATTTTACTTTAGAAGCATATCTGACTTCTAAACAACCTGCTAAGAAACAGCAGAACACAATGTGCTGAAGTTGCTCCAGTTCAAGGCAACACAGCCCTGCACTGGACACATCAATTAGCTCTGTCTGAATGGTTCAATAGTTTGCAGGTACTCTTGTTGATGACTGTCTGCCACTTTGAATTAACCAATACTAGATAAGGAAAACACCTTTTTCCATTCCAGGAACAAGAATTCCAGATGTCCCGGTAACACTAAATAAATAAGACCCAGTCCATATGCCAGCACCACTCTCAGGAACAAAGCAGTGCCACATCTGCAGTGAAGAGGCAAGAGATTGTTTTGCTTTAGTCACTGTAGACACCAGGCAGGGGCTGGGGTTTAGCAGGCAAGCCTTGCTGCAGCTCTGATTAAGATGCTCCTACTCTACAAACTGCATCGGATTGCCAATCCAGTGTCTTCAGGTTGAAAAATGATAGTAGATTTGTCTATTTGTGTGAACCATAGTGGAGCACTGACATGTAACCAGGAGTCTCAATGACAAATTATCCCCTTGAAAACAATTACTTATGACATTGGAAGTATGGTTGTTCAGAAGCACCGATGATCCCTATCAGTACATCTCTGATAAAGTTGCAGCAAGCTGGCTGAGATTAGGCTTTCCTTCCCCTGCTTTATCATCCTTTCCATTTAATAATGGCCTAGATCTCATTTATATGGGGTGGGCATGTCTAGAGACTTCACTGCATTAAATTAGAAATTGTATTTCCATATTATCTGTGACATTCAGATGCACCTCTATTGATATTTTTTTTTCCTTGGTTAATTAAGCACTGACTTGAGTATTAGCTCACATCCTGGCCTTCCTCTCAGAGGTGATAGCAAGCTCTGCATCCTCTGTGGGAGCTCATATACACCAGCTGTTAAAATAAATGTGAAATCTCTCTTTGCTGTACCCTTTGGAGAGTCCATCTTCTGTCCTGCATTCAAAAAGCTGTATTTCATATTTCCTTATTTCCACAACATTACATAACCTGCACCAAATTTTTATTCTCTGAGGAATCCAAAATAGTTACCTTGGGAAGGAACCTCTGGACCATCTACTCCAACCCTCCTCAGAGTCAGCTGGAGCAGGTTGCCCTGGGCTGTCCAGAGTGTCTCAAAGCATGGGGACACCATAGCCTCTTTGGGTAACCTGGTTTAGTGTTCAATGAGCTCATAATACAAAAAGGTTCTGACATTCATATGGAATGTCCTGCATTACAATTTGTGCTCAGCAGCTCTTTCCCTGTCAATGGGAACCAGGTGAGAAGAGTCTGCTTCTGTTCTCCTTATACACCAAGCCACTTCATTGAAAACAAACAAACACATCCCTCAAAAACACAAAAGCAGATTAAGCAGAATTTACATTTTGTCATATAAAGCATCTTTGATGATGACAAGGTTCTGGATACCCACTTCAAACTTCTGAGTATCCTGTGTGTTTGTGTTTTTACAATACAAAGCCCAGCTGGGTATCAGGAGCCTAGATCACAGAATCATAGAATTTCAGGGGCTGGAAGGGACCTTGAAAGCTCATCCAGTCCAATCCCTCTGCAGAGCAGGATCATCTATACCAGATCACACAGGTGGGTTTTGAATATCTCCAGAGAGGGAGACTCCACATCTCCCCTGGAAAGCCTGTTGCAGTGTTCTGTCAACCTCACAGGGAAAAAAATCCTCCTCGTGTTTACATAAAATTTCCTATGCCTCAATTTCCACCCATTGCCCCTTGTCCTGTCATTGGGCATCACCGAGCAGAGCCTGGCTCCATCCTCTTGGCACTCACCCTTTACATCTTTTATAAACATTGATGAGGTCACCCCTCAGGCTTCTCTCCAAGCTCAAGAGCCCCAGCTTCCTCAGTCTCTCCTGGTAAGAGATGTTCCATTCCCTTCACCATCTTTGTGGCTCTGCGCTGGACTCTCTCAAGCAGTTCTATGTCGTTCTTGAACTGGGGGACCCAAAACTGGACACAATACTCCAGATGTGGCCTCAACAGGGCAGAGTATAGGGGCAGGAGAACCTCTCTTGACCTACTAACCACAGCTCTTCTAATACACCCTAGAATGGCATTGGCCCTCCTGGCCACAAGAGCACACTCCTGGCTCAGATACAGTTCAGTATGTCACAGCCCATGATTCTGACACTTCCTAATGGAGGAGAACTGGATATGCCTTTGGAATGCCTTATAGTTTCATTAGTAAAAGAACAAGAGAGATCTCTAGAAAGCATCTTCCACACAATTAGCAGCACATTCCAGTGCCTTTTAAGGGGGAATCACTGTCACCCAGGGATGCTGCAGAAAGCTGCTGCACAAAAGATAATGCTGAAGAGCTGAAGAAGCTGATACTGCTCACCAATTCCCTGAGTGCCAGCTGGCATCAGATGTTAGCTAAAGCCACAGGTGGCAATATCAGCTATAACAGCTCCTGAGGGCATTCCAGTACACAGCTGCCCCTCACACTTGCAAGGTAAAATGCCTTGCTTTAGACTCAGCTCACCTGTCACAGTGCTTTAGAGTGAATTAAACCAATTTGGGAATGGAAGCAGACTTTATCTATGAAAACTTGGGTAAGTCACCTTTCCCATGGCACAAGAGTTCTGTTCAGCATTTAAAGGACTAAAGCTGAAGTTGTTAACAGTGTTTAGGACAGCTAGCAATGTTTGATGTGGGTACCAAGAGACCTGTAAGATAAGGCAGTGCCAGTGATAGAGTCATTTGTCCCGTGCTGCACTGGAGGTCTGCAGTAAAAGGAGAGTGGAAGTTAAAGTGTCCCTGCCTGGCCTGTTCATCCAAAAGCTCACTGACTAAAGCAAGCATGAGCAACCCACCTGCCACTTAGTATCTCAAATTGCTCCTAAGACCTCCTATAGCCAGGCATAAAGTATTAATAATAACACTGGCATCCCTGCCTATGGCAGGGAGCTTGGAGTAGATGATCTCTAAAGTCCTTTCCAACCGAAGCCATGCTAGGATTCTCTGATTTTCCTAACACAATAATGACCCAAATCTGAACACATTTATCCATTAATGTTTTATGATTTCCCTGGCACTCAATGAGGGTATAGCTGTACTGATGAAGTGATCTCTAGCAGACCCCTAAGGGGTTTGTATGGAGATGTCAGCAGCAAAATGACCATGCAAGTGGCTTTGCTGTACAACAAGTTTCATTTTTGTCATACAAGCCAATGAGGCATAGAATGACTGTCACTGCCCTTTGTGTGAAAACAGCAGCAATAGGGAAGTCTACATTTGCAGCTTCACAAAGCATTAATCAGTTGCTTGCACCATTTAATTACTATCTATTATTTTATGTGTTTGATAAAGTGTTCAATGGAATTAAATCCCAAGCATTGCTTTCAGCCATTGTTATCCAATTTGGCTTTAGCAAAATTGCATAAACAAGTACAGAGTCTCAACATATTTTAGCACAATTTATGGCTCTAGGAACAACTGAATATAAAACAAACACAGTTATTAAGGAGTGGGGTGATAAAACAATGTGTCTGTTGCACAGATTGTCTAATAGAGTAATAAAGTAGCCATTCTTTTCACCCGGCTACTTAGATGCAGAATCTCTTGCTGTTCTCTGTCCTGATAACCACTACAGTTTCAATGTACTGGTCCTGTTCTCTCCTCTGAAGAGGAGAGAATGGGGTTTTTATTGCTCATCCTTTCCCCAGACTTGTACAAAACTGGAGGTCATAGAACATAAACTTAGAGTGTTTCCATAAGCAAAGGAATGGAGGAGACAGAAGGGTGGAACTACTGTGTAACACATTTAGGAGCAGTAATGTGAAAGCAAACAGTCCAGAATAGAGCCCTCCTTGCCTCTCCTGTCAGAGCTATTGATAAACTGAAAAATTGAATCATTTTGAGGGAGGAAAAATATGAGACTATGACTGGCTAGCTCTTAACAGGGGTTACAAACATACAGCTTTCTCTGCTGAGATATTCAGCGGTGAATGTGCTGGAAGTTATGGCTTTAATGGGACTGAACTGGAAATAAAATATATTAATAATGCTAATAAAGGAGTCTTCAGGATAGTTTTTATCTGTCCTATGAAAAGTAATAGGAAACAGCCACTCAGGACATTTGGTGTAGAGTATAAAGCTGGATGAATGATGCACCCTCATCAATCACGCACAAAATTGCTGCAGCCTACTTCTCTGAATTTATAGAAAGACATCTCAGAAAAGCTGACAAACTACAAAGAAATTACTACATCTGTGAGTCCAGTAAAGTGGAGAGTAGATCCTCTTCCTCCCTCTTCCTCCCTCTCCTCCCCACCACTTCCCTGAGTAAAGGGGAGAACTCATGCTTGCATTCAGAACTACCATCTCCCTTGTCCTGGTCATCTGCCAGTGCGGCTGCAGGAGCCGAAAGCAGCCTGAAGCTTGCGAGTGGCATACACAGGAAAGCAGCTAGAGAATTGTTCTCTGCCATGGCCACATCAATAAAGCCTGAGGGAATCAGCAATGAGCAACCACAGATGGCTTCAACATGGGAGGCACAGAGGGCTGCATAAGTAGTAGCACCACAGAAAACTGCAGAGATTTAAGGTTGCCCTTGACTGATCTGAAATATTTCAAACCCCTTGGAAGATCCTTTGAACACGGAAGGCATTGTAACCACAACAGACCACTACTAGCAGTTCATGACATCTAGCCAGCTATGGCTTTAAAAATTGCTATCTTTCCATCTCTGAACAGTCTTCTCTGGGTATCAACCAAGACCCAAGTGCAGGGTCAGGGTACCGGAACCCAGCAGAGCTAAAGAGTCCACAGTTCCACATCTTGTTCCTTGCACAGCCAGAACTGGTAACCTCATGGTGATACACACTGGGATGCCACACTCCCCTCTGCTGCCTCACTGAAAATCATAAAGGCTGCTTGGCATTTCTTGGAGCTTTAGGTGCTTGACCCACACTAACACTCTTCAGTGCCCACCATCACCTGCCACAGCTACAATTGCTTATTGCAGGGCTGCATATGCCCCGGAGATCAGAGTTTTCTTCATGTTTGTCTTCAGCACAGTGACTAAACTCCGCCTCTTCTCTCTTCTCTCTTCTCTCTTCTCTCTTCTCTCTTCTCTTCTCTTCTCTTCTCTTCTCTTCTCTTCTCTTCTCTTCTCTTCTCTTCTCTTCTCTTCTCTTCTCTCCTCTTCTCTTCTCTTCTCTCCTCTTCTCTTCTCTTCTCTTTTCTCATTTTTTATTCAATTATGATTACCTACTTTTGTTTAAAAGTCATCCAGATGTGCAATGATCACAGTGGTAATTTTTAAGACAAGTAATTTTAATGACATTTTTCTGGCCTTGGGTATTATCTAAGAAATGAACACAGCCTTTCATCAGTCTTTTGCTGTTACTAACCATGGTTATGGACTCTTCACCAGTTCTGCCTCAGTGTTGCATCTTTCCACACCAACCTGCTGATCTCTTCATACATCTAGGTCCAGCAGGTAGGATTTTTACTTGGTCCAGGACCTTGACAATCAGCTATAGGCTTCAACAGCTCCTCTCTGTCTACCAGGCAACAGCCACTACACGTCCTGTAAAGGTTTTCAGGATTCCAACGGAAGCACTTGTTAGCCAGACCCATTCTGCACTGGCATATGAATTGATGCTTCAATAGGGCATCAGGCCAGGGAATTCAAGATGCTTTTCCTTTTACACCAGCCTAGAAAATTAAGATTTCCTCCGTTCAAGTCATAAGACAGCCATAACAGAAGGTGGGAGACAATACTGGGATCCTTTATGTCAATCATCCATTTGGAATCTGTTCAGAGGCAGAAACGATATTTTTCCTCTTTTGTTTTTTCCTTTAAATGCCTTTCTTTTCCATCCTTTCATCTGTCTCTTTTTGCTTTGGTTCCCAGTACTTTGAACTAATACATCAGGCTATTAGTCTCTCTCAGAAAATACTGCTAATTAGTTTATTTCTGTATTCATCACCAGATCGATCTTGTAGGCTGCAGCCTAGCTATCAGCTATTAGAAGAAATCCTGCTCACCTCAATTTCTGCTACGTATTTGGACCAATCTGTCTTGTCTTTTCTTCAGGATTTACAAAAATAAAGCATAAGACAGACTTTTCTCCTCCTGTGGTTTATGTAAAGATCAGATTTTGCCATCTGAGTGGTCATTTATGACATATATTCTTTAATTGATTTCAGTGGGATTTCTTATATCATAAAATCTGGCTTCACGAGCATAAACAAATGCCCTTCTCCCCCAAGCAAGGAAGTGCTTCAAAAGAAAGCTTCTTTATGCTCAGAAAAAGACCCTCACATTCATTCCAGAAATTAATATAGCAGGGCCTCAGCTTCTACCATACAGAACCAAGATGGCAATTAGAGTTTTCAGCATAAGATCTGAAAGGGTTCAATGCCCCTGTTCCATCCAGTGCCACAGCCTCACCTCATGGTATTGCCCAATCGCTTTAAATGCTTGGGACACTTATTTCTATCCTCATTAAAAGTTTCAGTCCCTTTTTAGTCCCATGGACATCCCAGCATTTTGCAAGCTTCAAAGTGTCATCGATGCTTAACCTACTCACCAACTGTCGGTAAATATGGTAGATCCTACATTATAGCCCTGCTGCCAACTGATGGCTTTTGTGATACAATACAGGTCACTGCTTGCTGCACAGATACTTTAAAAAAAAAAATTTCAGGCCCAAAGAACCAGAAGCAATGGATATAAACTGCAGCACAGAAGGTTCCACCTCAAGAGAAGGGGGAAATTCTCTACTGTAAGGGTCACAGACCACTGGAACCACAACAACCCTATGCAGTACTACAGGCTGGGGACAGAGTGGCTGGAGAGCAGCCAGGCAGAAAGGGACCTGGGGGTACTGGTCGGCAGCAGCTGAACATGAACAAGCAGCGTGCCCGGGTGGCCAAGAAGGTCAATGGCATCCTGGCCTGGATCAGGAATAGTGTGACCAGCAGGACCAGCCCTGTACTTGGTGCTGATTAGGCCACACCTTGAATGCTGTGTCCAGTTCTGGGTCCCTCAATTTAAGAAAGATATTGAGGTGCTTGAACGTGTCCAGAGAAGGGCACCAAGGCTGGTGAGGGGACTGGAGCACAGCCCTGTGAGGAGCGGATGAGGGAGCTGGGGGTGTGCAGCCTGGAGAAGAGGCTCAGGGACCTTATTTTCTCTACAACTACCTGAAAGGAGGTTGTAGCCAGGTGGGGTTAGTCTCTTTTCCCAGGCGACCAGTGACAGAACAAGAGGACACAGCCTCAAGGTGTGCCAGGGCAGGTTTAGGCTGGATGTTAGGAAGAAGTTCTTCACAGAGAGAGTGATTGGCATTGGAATGGGATTCCCAGGGAGGTGGACGTGTCACCATCCCTGGAGGTGTTTAAAAGGAGGCTGGATGAGGCACTTAGTGCCATGGTTTAGTTAATTAGAAGGTGTTAGGTGCTAGGTTGGACTCGATGATCCTAGAGGCCTTTTCCAACCTGGTTAATTCTGTGATTCTGTGAACAGGCCTCCCAGAGAACTGGTGGAGTCTCCTTCTGTGGAGACTTTCAAGGCTTGTCTGCATGCATTCCTCTGTGACCTGAGCTAGATTGTCTGGTCCTGCTCTGGCAGAAGGGTTGGACTCAATGATCTCTTTGGGTCCCTTCCAACCCCTGACATCCTGTGATCCTGTGAACCACAGGCAACCACTGCCTGAACCTCAAAGAAAAGCTTTTCAGGCAAGCAAGGACTGCATTTCTCAAGTCAAAAGGGAAAGGCTTTGCTAATACAACAAGCCAGCTAGCTTCACTGGTTTCCAGTTCTGCTAGTATGCTTGTATGTGGAAGATGCACAGCAAGCTGAGATGGGGCTGGAGGGCCAAGGAAAAATGTTGAAGGCTGAACCAGAAGGATGAAGTTCTCATCTCCTGGGTTTTATATGCTCCAGCATTTGGATCTCTGAGGAACAGGAATGAAGATGCCTAGCTCACAGCACACATGGGAGTGCAGCACTAGAGGTCAAACTGCTGCTGCTGTTTTCTTGGAAAGTGCTGTAGTCAGCTAATATACTGGAGTCAATAGATAGGTTCTGCTGCAGTCTGTATGCCTCTCAAGCCCAAGGCTACTGATAAGCACATTTGTATTGATTGCAGCAGAGTATATTCCAGGATTTCAGTTCTGAAGGAGTTTTCTCCCAAGGAAAGCTAAAATACAAACAATTTCTTCAGTGCAAATGAGAGAGGAGGGAGCGGGAGACGGCTGCTGAGTTGCAGAGAGGATTGGTTAAATCAGGCCCAACCACATGCAGTAATGCACAGGTTAAGTTCAGGTCTTGTTTGCCAAACTTCCTGCAGCTCCAAATGCTGATGCAATGGAGCCAGAACGCTCCTACTGGGGCCAGCCACAGAAGCAGCCACGCAAATGCCTGGTAGGCAAGAGACAGGGAAAGCTGCTTCTGGCCACTCTGCCTGTGGAGCAGCTCACATGGAACAACACAGAACATGGCTCACCTGTGAAGGAGGACTGGAGGAAGGGCAACGTATGCATGCCGGCTTCTTCAGGTGACTTGGGAGTTGGATGCATGGAGGAATATGCTGGGAATTTAACACTGCAGAGAAGAGGCAGTCTAGAAAGTTCCTAGAGTGCATGGAGGATGGCTTCTTATCCCAGCTGTTACGTGTGCCTACCAGGGGTGCAGCCCTGCTTGACCTGCTGTTCACAAACAGAGAAGGGCTGGTGGGAGATGTGGTGGTCAGAGGCTGCCTGGGGTCCAGTGACTATGAAATTAGAGAGTTTTCAATATACAGTGAAACCAGGAGGAGCATCAACAGACCCTTCACACTGGACTTCTGAAGGGCAGACTTTGGCTTATTTAAGGAACTAACTCGGAAAGTTCCTTGGGAAACAGCCCTTAAACACAA
>WBNM01037913.1:63155-81517 GCA_013399055.1 Ramphastos sulfuratus | reverse complement strand
ACTTTGGCCACAACAACCCCAAGCAGTGCTACATACAGACTGGGGACAGAGTGGCTGGAGAGCAGCCAGGCAGAAAGGGACCTGAGGGTGCTGGTAGATAGTAGCTGAACATGAGCCAGCAGTGTGCCCAGGTGGGCAGGAGAGCCAATGGCATCCTGGCCTGGATCAGGAACAGTGTGGCCAGCAGGACAAGGGAGGTTATTCTGCCCCTGTACTCAGCACTGGTCAGCCACACCTTGAGTACTGTGTCCAGTTTTGGGCCCTTCAATTCAAGAGAAATCTTGAGGTGCTGGAACTTGTCCAGAGAAGGGCACCATGGCTGGTGAGGGGCCTGGAGCACAGCCCTGTGAGGAAAGGCTGAGGGAGCTGGGGGTGTGCAGCCTGGAGAAGAGGAGGCTCAGGGCAGACCTCATTGCTCTCTACAACTACCTGAAAGGGAGGTTGTAGCCAGGTGGGGTCGGTCTCTTCTCCGAGGCAACAAGCGACAGAAGGAGGGGACAGAATCTTAAGTTGTGCCGGGGGAGGTATAGGCTGGATGTTAGGAGGAAGTTCTTCACAGAGTGATTGGCATTGGAATGGGCTGCCCAGGGAGGTGGTGGAGTCACTGTCCCTGGAGGTGTTCAAGAAAAGACTGGATGGCGCACTTAGTGCCATGGTCTAGTTGATTGGATAGGGCTGGGTGATAGGTTAGATTGGATGATCTGGGAGGTCTCTTCCAACCTGGTTGATTCTATGATTCTATGAGGTGAGTCTCAGCAAAGCCAGCTGCAGGTGCCCCACCACTCATCTGCACTGTGCACTCCTAAGCAAAGTGCTCCCTGGAGCTCTCTGCTCAGTGCCAGTCTGGCTCACCCTCTGCTGCTGGATTCCCAAGAAAAGGGCACTGAGCTTGCTATGAAATATTCAGATTCAGGTCCCTGCTAAATCACAAATACCTTGTGGAAACCCACATAAGAGAGAGGAAAAAGACAATTCACTGTCCACTCAGGTTCTGTACTTCCACTTGTGAAGTGTTACAGGAGAAGGCACAAAGTAGGCAATATCAACAAAAAGCTGAATGATCTTATTTTAAACGGCCAGAACAACTTGTCTGGGCACCATCAACCATACAATGACAGAGGCAGAGAGAGTGCTGCCACAGAGGCACTGCTGAGACACTTCACGGCATGTTGAAGCTTCCCAGCAATGCAGAAATAATCTGTAAGTTGTTTCCAATCATTCCACCTTCCTGTTTTCAACTGAAATAGAGGATTTGGATCCCAAAGTGCCAGTTATATGAGTTTGCTGAAATGGATAGCAAGGTAACAAGCTCAATAGTGTTAAAAGCTGTGAAGTAAGTGNAGGGGCAGCATTCCCTCCCTTGCCCTGTTGGCCACGCTGCTCTTGGTGCAGCCCAGGACTCAGTTGCTGTCTGGGCTGCAAGCACACTCTGCAGGCTCATGTTGAGCTTTTCATCAAGCCAGACCCCCAGGCCCTTTTCCTCAGGGTAAACATTGTAAGAGATAAAAAAATTATAAATTAATCAGGTGAAAGCAATGTCTGCCAAGATTTAGCAGAAAGAAGCCATAATTTAAGAACAGTTATACCCATCATGTTAGAATAAAGCTAAAAACTATATTAAACGATAGAAGGTGAATGTGTAATCCCCTAAAAAACGTAAAGACTGCTCACGCTGCTTTGCTAAAACATGACTTTGCAGACTTGCATTTCCTGTCCACACCTTAATATCACATGGCATTTGGGCTACATTTGGAGAGATTTTTGGAACCATTCTGAATGAACAGGGAGCTGCCAAATTTAACCAAAATGGTGGAAAAAAATAGTTGAGGCACTTTTCAATGAATGTAATCATGGTTAGCTTTTTGCTTCTTCCCATCATTCAAGGTAATGTTTTCACAGAGTCATACAGAATCATGGAATGGTCTGGGTTGGAAGGGAACTCCAAAGGTCACCTAGTCCAACCCCCCCCCCTGCAGTCAGCAGGGACATCCTCAACTAGACCAGGCTGCCCAGAGCCCTGTTGAACCTCACCTTGAATATCTCCACCGATGAGGCCTCAATATGTGGCCCCAGTACGGGGCTGCCAAAATGCAGTAAGAATCTAAACCTCTGAAAAAGATTAGGGGAAAAAACCTCAACCAATCAAAACTACAACAAACCAACCAAACAAACAAAAACACCACACAAAAAAAAACCCAACAGCATTTAAATTTTAGGAAAATTGAGTAAGAAAACAAATAACTGGACCAATTCTTCAGGGCTCAAAAAGCCTTGAAGGTTATCTCCATACTCATGAAGCTCCTCCAGACTCTGTACAAGTATGTATCATGAAAATGCTTTTATCTTGATATTACTGTGTATTATTTATTTCTTCACCACCACCACCACATACATAATTCACCTGACTCAGAGAATAAGGAATAGGGTAAGGTGGACTGTTGCTACTTGCTGGTGGTAACAAGAGGCTTTTATTTCCCTGTACTAATTTTTATTTCATGGTTCTGAGTTTTGAGCTTTAAAGTGAGGTTTGAGCTTCAAAGCAGCACAGCAAGGAACAGGACAGGTTTGCTCCACACCTTAGCACCAGAGCAGGCTGCTTCTATTGCCTACTGGCTAGACCCCACTACACTACACAACACATGGTACAAAGAGCAAAATAGATGAAAACATCTCATATGGAAGACAGAACTGAGGACTTCTCTAGTGACGGATGACAAAGTATTAATTAGATATGGCAAGCTATCCAGGGGGATAAAAGACAGACCAGGCAAAACCTGTTTGTCCTTACTGGCTTTGAAGTAAGGGTACATAAAGCAGAAGATCCCTGAATTCAGATCCAAAGCCACGACTGATTTGACACCTCTCAACTGACAGTTGATTTTTCCAGACACGAAAGGGCAGTAAAGAGTCCTCCCTAGTGCCAGAAGTGGCACAACTGCCACTAATACTGTAGTTCAGGCTTGAAGTCCTGGAACCAAATGACTTGAAAGTCATTTCAATTACAGCCTTTTTCCTGCCTAAGCAATTATTGAACACCCTGCTGCTGTATTTCCTTTATATTTGATAAATATTTTATATTTCTATTTCTTTGTGTGTATTTCTTCCCTGCCAACTGCTCCTTTGCAGAACGTGGCAAAAGATGAGCCTTTCATGACAAAAGCCTGCAAGTTGCCAAGATTAAGATCCTTATTTGTTGATCTTTTTTTTTCTCAGCAATTTTGCAAAATAGCACAGTAAATATAACAAATAGAAGCGAGCAAGAGGGCTGCATTCAAGAACTAAATAATTTTAATCAGTGTGACTAGATTAAACAGCTTCTTAAATATTTCAATGTGGCAATCCTTTAGGAAGTGTTTATGACAGGCTTATAACAGTGCCAGGCAAAAGACAAAGTGGAATCTCTCCAGGCTCATCCATATTTAAATGTGTGTGCTCTGCAAACATGGCTTAGGGAAACGTGCTGACATCTCCAGACTTACGATAGGTGGCAGGCAAGAATGCTGGCAGAAGGACCGGGAGAAAGAGAGGAGATAAAGAAGGAAGCTGACAGCAAGAAACCATTTGGAAGTGTAAATGAGTTCAGGAGAGAAAAACACAAAGACAGGGCAAGTTGTGCATCCAGGATGGACTACAGGTCACTAGAATATACCAGAACTCACTTGCCTTTTGAAGGTTGCTAGTGAGAAGCTGAGTGAAGGGAAGACACTAGCTGTAAAAGAGTGTAGTTAGCAAAACTGTGAACAAACTATTGGAGGAACAAGAAGGGGGAAAAGCTGATGGCCACATATTGCAGAAACATGAAGAGCTTTGAGTTTCCAGGAATGAGAAGAAGACTGGGCATAGATTCCACCACCACAAACAGCTGCCTGAGTGAGAAAGGAATGCAAAAAGAAAATATTGCCAACATTTTTTTCCTTCCTGCACTATTCCAGGTGCCGTGACTACAGCCTGTGTATTTGAGGTGGAAACTTCTTCGTCTGCTGCAGACATTTACCAAAGGGCACATACTGCCACTGCCTATGTGGCACATACAACTTGAATAGTCCTTGCAGGGAAGTAGGTATCCCCAGACTGCTGGAGGTTCAGGTTGGCAGCACACACATGCCAGTCCTTCCACCTTTCATTTCAAGCCAGGCAGTCAGTTACAGAAACAAAGTACAGCTCATGTCTTCTGCCAGCTCCATTTATTCTTTCCACCTGGAACACAGTCCAGCAGTACAATATAAGATTAGCTTTTCCCAAGATACTCATCTGCAGAACATAAGCTGTCAAGAGGTGAAGTTCCTTTCCATCTCCAGCTCCTTCCACTTTTAACCACTGACAAAACCCCAGACTTTCCACTGTAACATCCTGAAACTACCTAGTAGAAGAACATCCTTTTCGTCCCCTCAATAAGACCGCTGCCGAGGGTGTCAGAGAGTGCCTTTGGGATATCAACCACTACTAAGCATGCCAAAGGGTCCCTTTGGGATGTCAACCATTGCTGATGGTGTCAGAGAGTCCCTTTGGGATATCAACCACTGCTGAGCATGTCAGAGGGTCCCTTTGGGCTATCAGCCACTGCTGAGCACATCAGAGGGTCCCTTTGAGACATCAACCACTGCTGAGGGTGCCAGAGGGTCCCTTTGGGCTATCAACCACTGCTGAGCATGTCAGAGGGTCCCTTTGAGACATCAACCACTGCTGAGGGTGTCAGAGGGTCCTTTTGGGCTATCAACCACTGCTGAGCATGTCAGAGGGTCCCTTTGGGCTATCAGCCACTGCTAAGCACGTCAGAGGGTCCCTTTGAGACATCAACCACTGCTGAGCATGTCAGAGGGTCCCTTTGAGACATCAACCACTGCTGAGGGTGTCATAGAGTTCCTTTAGGATATCACATACCTGGAGGTAGAGAGCGCAACATCTATATCACAGAATCACAGAATTAACCAGGTTGGAAAACACCTTTGAGATCATCAAGTCCAACCTATTACCCAACATGACCAAGTATGTCTGAGTCTGGAGATGGCAGACTGTATTTGGGGGACTGAATCATTGAACAGACAGCCCAAGATGAGGAAACAGCTGTTATCACAAGTTCAATCCAGAAGTCACATCTGATAGTGCAGTGATATTCTACTGATAAATAGTATTTGTTTAAAATAGCCATTTAGTAGGAAATGTAAAACACAGTCAAACAAAAGAAAGACAAGCTTCTTAGCAAAGCACTGATACCAGTCAGCACTAAGGAGAACCACGACAAAGCCACTGGCCACACATGCCAGCATCTCCTGTATACAGGAGATGGAACATCCTACCATGATAAACATGTTTTGATTGATGCCTAAGCAGCTGCTGCACAGCTAAAGAACATTCCTCTGTCTCCAAGTCCCTGGGTTCACTCTCTAAGAACTCCCTGTATGCTTGATGGGCAGCACGGAGTTTTGTGACATGAGCAGCAACACAGAAGACCAAAATATGCCTCAAGGAAGAAGGGGCTCGGACAAGCAAATAGAGTAGGGTAGGAGGCAAAAAGAAGGGGGAGGTCACCGAATCTGCTCCTACTTGTGCTCCTTGCTATTTCCTTACAACTGCTCTGCAGAGTTCTCACTTCTTGGCTTTGTCAGTTATGACATAAAAGTCAGAGACCTTGTAACCCATAAACGTGTCAACAGTGGCATTTTCCATATGAATCTACATAAACATTTGGTCAGAGATCTCTGAATGCTTAATGTTGGATTAGCATCAGGCACATGAGCAGACACTTGTATCTGACTTGTGGTTTGAGACTGAGGTTGCAGGCTTCCCACTGATAGCCCTTGTGGACAGTCACCCTCAGGAATTACACTTTCTTTGGTACAAAACCCTTCTCTGTAGCTTGTTGTGTAATCCCAACTCTGTTTTTTAAAACACTGCATGTAAGAGCTGCTCCTCACAGCCCTGCTACCTTAAAAGCAGCTTAGATTTAATGTATGTAAGACACCAATGCCTTCTTTTGTAACACTGTATGCACCAAACCCCTTTTTTTGTTCACGCTAGTATCCCAATTTGCATGCTTCCTGTCACATCAAATGATGCTGCTCATTGGAAATGGGGACAGAAGCTACCACTGCATTCATGAATATGTGTTGCCAGCTTTCATTTAGCACTTGACATTCTAATGTGCTCTTGAGCAGCTCTGCAGGTGAAAAGGGCAGTCTTTATCAGCAGCCATGGGAGATAAGAAATATATGGGAAAAGCTTATCTGAATCCAAACATTTTCAGCTGTAGGAAGTTTTTCACACAATTCAGTCCTTAAAAAGAAACCTGGCAGAAGCTTTTCTCCCTCTCTCATGCTAGAGATGTATCTCTGCATATTCACAACCACCTCAACAAAGGATTCCTGTGCTGCACTTCCACTGTTTCCTGCACTGCCCTTCACATGTTAAGAAGCAAGACAGGATGACTCCCTCATAGCACCTACAAGGGGCTTCACTTTGTTAAATAGTGCTTCAGTGCAAGGAGACCTTATAACTCTCTACAACTACCTGAAGGGAAGTTGTAGCCAGGTGGGGGGTTCTTCTCCCAGGCAACCAGTGACAGGACTAGAGAGCATGATCTGAAGCTGCACCAGGGAAGGTTCAGGTTGGATATTAGGAAGCATTTCCTCATGGAAAGGGTGATTAGGCACTGGAATGGACTGCCCAGGGAGGTGGTGGAGTGTTTTTAGGAAAACATTCCTGGAGGTTTTCAGGAAAAGTTTGGATGTGGCACTTGCTGACATGGTTTAGCTGATGTGGTGATGTTAACTTATAAGCTGGACTTGATGATCTTGGAGATCTTTTCCAGCCTCGGTGATTCTGTGATTCCGTGAGACTCAGAAAGCACATGGGAACTGGTTTCTCCTCAAAGCTGCTCCACACCAGCATTAAACAATTTAAACTGTCAGTGTAACAACAAAAATGAAGCCATTCCTCTTGGAGTGACCCACCTAGATAGTTTGTGGTCTAACATCCTCATTTATTCACTTGTAACTTCTCTTCAGACATAGACTGAACATAACTACAGCAGGATGTGAAGTGCTCTTTTCCCTCCCTGGTTGACATGTTTGTCCTTTCACAGCTGTGGGTTTCAAAGAAATAACCTCACTGAACTCTGTGAAATGGAGAGGGTTCAGCAGAAGATTGCTTACATTGTTTTTGCTCACGTGATAAACACAGATCTGGGTTAGAGCCTTGGGCTCTGATCCACCGTGCTGGCTGTCATGAGTATCAGCTGAGTGGTCATATTTAGATTAATCAATGGGCTCAACCAACTCAAAGGACTCTCTTTGTGTCTGCTAAGAAATGCCTACCCATTTTCACATGGGATCTTGCTTCCATGGAAGTCTGGCAAAATTCCCACTGACTTCCAAGAATTCAAAGTCAACCTCCCAGAAGTTTAGCCAAAGATAATTCAATCTTGTTTTTTAAATCCAGGAGAGTCTTAAGATTTAACTTTCTTTTCCTTAGCAGTTTATTCCTTTAATTGTAATGGCTGTTCCCTGCTCTGACATAGGTTTTCAAGGAAACTCATCCATCTCCATATTTGTGGACCTGACAGAGCTCTTCAGCAGCTTGCAGAAATGATGGAGATAAACAACATGCAGTTCATTCAGATTAATGGGTGCAGTGACAACCAGCTCATGACAGGAGCAAACAAAAGGTCTTTGCAAGGGGCTGAGGACTCTTGCTGTGGTGAAAAATGAATGTTTTTTACTGCCTGGAAACTGGCAATAAAAAGATTTGCTACCTTCTAAAGGCATATATTAGTAATAAGTGTTCCTAAAGATAACAGAGCATTTCCAAGACAAACTGTCAGTCACGTCTTTATCTGGAGTGCTCAAGAAAGTGGCTCTGCCAACACAGTGATTCAGCCTGCAGCAGAAGACAGCTTTCAAATGAAGGAAACATACCTGAGAAGTAAGGCTGAGCCTGCAGCTTGCAAAGCCCCCTTACTGTCCTAGTGCACATGCTAGTAAGCATTCGTTAAGACAAATGCCAGGAAGGCAAGTTATTTTAGTGATGCCCACCCAGGAAGGTAAAAGTTAACTGGCACACTATACCCAAAATGCAAACAACAATAAATGTGGTGCAAGGAACCCAGATTATCTTCAGAAAATCCAAGCATAAAGTAGTCCTGGAAATTAAACTCATGCTCAGGGTCCTCCAGAGCTAGAAAACGCCCATATGCGAGAGGTGACAGAAGTTGTCAGCTCTGATAAAAACCTGTGGAAACACTTTGAAATCAGCTTCTGAGACAAGAAAAGTGTTCTGCAAGGAGCCATAGAGAGGTCTGTCCTTCCCTGGATTAAATTCAGTGGAGCTGCCAATGGATCAGTGGATCAATGGGTCACTTACATCTGTTTCCACCTGTCCAAACTGGCCTCAGCAAATGAATCCATAGGAAGATGGCTCACCACATTAAATGCACTTTCTTTTAAGAGACACCTCAGCAAAACTGAAGCATGAACAATGCCAATTGTTTGATAAAATTGCTCTTAGTGGTTGTCATTGTTAATCAAATATATATCTCCTCCTCCTAACCAAACGAACTCCAGTGCTTTAATTCATGACACTACTTCCTCCTGTTCATTAAAGTGCAAGAAGAATGAAATGAGTTTGGGTCAGGTATTTCAGTGCAAAATGGCAGTGCTGATATTTGAAGAGTTCACATTCTGATGGAGAAGATTTTATCTATAATTTGATGTCACTTCAAGGTTTGCTGGGAATAAAAAATGAACAAGTCTAAAGCCGGGAATTGAGAAGTGGACATTTTGTGTGGCCGTAGCTCTGTAGCACATCTCTGGTGGTTACTTTGAGGGCTGAGCTGAATTGGATTGCTTTGGATTTGTATCACAGCACTGTTTTCTTTTCTCATTTGCACCAGCATAATTCTGCAGTACTTTCATTAACAATAGTGGGATTACTCCAGATTTGCACTGAAGGCAGGTTGCCTTTGAAATACAGCATAAGAGCAGTGTAAACTAGGACACTGGCTACTTAAACACATGGCGCTCAGCTAGGAGCCTTTCTACAGTGTTCAGGTGAGGCAAAAAGAGGAGGAAGAACACAAATAAAGATAAGATGAGGTTATTGGCAGGAACTGGGTTTTGTGGCCAAGGCCAGTAGTAGCCTGGGGTGTATTAGAAGGGCTGTGGTTAGTGGGTCCAGAAAGGTTCTCATGCCTTTCTACTTTGTCCTAGTGAGGTCACAACTGGAATATTGTGTTCAGTTCTGGGCATCTCTGTTCAAGAAGGACATCTGAGAACTGCTTGAGAGAGTCCAGTGCAGAGCCACAAAGCTCCTGAAGGCAGTGGAACATCTCCCTGCTGAGGAAAGGCTGAAGGAGCTGGAGCTCTTTAGCCTGGAGCAGAGGAGCCTGAGAGGTGACCTCAGTCATGTTTATCAAGATGTGAAGGGCAGTGTCAGGAGGACAGAGCCAGACTCTGCTCAGTGATATCCAACAACAGGACAAGTGACAATGTGTGGAAGCTGGAGCAGAGGAGGTACCATGGGAACGGAAGGGAGAACCTTTTCCCTGTGAGGGTGCCAGAGCCCTGGAACAGGCTGTCCAGAGAGGCTGTGGAGTCTCCTTCTTTGGAGACATCCAAAACCCGCCTGAATGTGTTCCTGTGTGACCTGCCCTTGGTGGTCCTGGTCCAGCAGGGGTGTGTGGACTGGATGATCTTTCAAGGTCTCTTCCAACCCCTAACACTCTTTGATTCTATGATTCACAAGAATTAGAAATATGCATATGAAAACTATACTTAATTGTTTCTGAAATCATTAACCATGGTGCTGAATATGAAAACAATCATTTAGATGCAGCTGCAGGGGCGGGGGAGAAGGACTTATCCACAGCTGAAATGGAACTGACTTCTTAGAAATCAGTAAATGAGCAAATTTCTAATTATTACTAAGTGCAAAATTACAAAGAAGTGCTCAGGGTTCCCAGGCTGCACTCCTCCAGCTGTCTTTAGCAAACAGACTAGGAACAAGGAGGAATGTCTTCTCACTGCAGCTATTGCTGTTTGTGCCTGTCTCTTACCCAGGACATTATGGCCCTTTACTTCCTGCAGCACATGGAAGGATACTTCAAAATATCCTCTCCAGCTGTACAGGTGTAGGAAGACTGTGCCCATGCTGAGATGCTCTCTCTTACTATTCACAAAAACATCTTGGACTCACAGTCGAGGAAGGCTGTGAGTTAGGTGGCAAATGTCTTCCACTGGGCAAATGGTTTTGAAGATTAAGTCTGGCTGCTTAGGACTTTCCTCATCACCGACCAGGCAGCAGCTATGCTGAGCAAACATAAAGTCCAACACTAAACAGAGAGCCTCACTGAAGTGTACAAGTGAATCTGCAGTCACCTCAGATTGATGGGAGAATCTCCTACCATGCACTTGTCTCTCACAGAATGACTGTACCATCGGTTGGCAGCATCTACCTTTGTCTGGGGCAGAATTTAAATCACTCATGAGAAGTGAATGGCCTGAGGTCAGAAAATGTGGTGTAAGTCTTTCACTCCTGCACAAGTTTTTATACATCTCCTGATCCAGGCCACAAAGATTCTGGTCTCAGATGCCAGTGGAGGCTTGAAGACCACTCCCCAGTTTGGGTAAAAGGGCACTCAGCTAGAAATTAAATGTGAAAGTGCTGTAGCATGGAACCTTAGATGAGTCTTAGCAAGCCTTTCTTAACATTACTGAGGCAGAGGCCACAGAGCAAAATCAGAAACCCTCCTTCTGCCTTCTCCTTCCTTCTCCTGTACTGATTCCTACACTCTCTGCTTTGCTGCATTCCACCATTCTTTTTAGGGGTGGAGAATTCTCCCTTCTTCTCTGTGTCTCACTCCACCACCATTTCTCCTTTTCCTCACCAAAAGCCATCTCACTTCCTTGGCAGGCCACAGCACCTTCTCTCTTGACAATCCCAGCTCTGTCAGTCTGGGAATGTCTCCTAGATACTAATAAGCCTCCTGCCTTTTCTACTGGCATTTTCCAAACCCTGTTCCCTTCTCTTTTTGCTGCCTTCTTCCTTTTGGCTGGCAACAAACCAGAGGAAGATGCCAGCAGCATGAAGGGGGCTGTACCCCTAGCACTCCCACTGCTGGCAGGGGATACAGATTCAGCAGTTCTCCCTCAAGTGGCTCTTCCCAAACCACTCCTTCTAGCCTCTCCCAAACTGTCCCCCGGAGCACACTCATCCAGAGGTGCAGATTGGCAGCTCAGTAAAAGGATTTATGGATATACCACTACATCCCGGTACATAACCAAGCCCCTCATTTGTGCCCCTTTGGGACAGGCAGTGCTTTCACTTTGTGTTTTGAAGTAGCCCCAAACTCTGACTCTCCAGTGCAGGTCCTAGGCACCAGCTCAAACAGACAAGCAGATGTGAAAATAGCTGCAGTAGGGAATACTCTGTGCCCATCATGGGGCACAGATGTGATCAGTCCAGCAGGCAGCTCTTGTGCTGCAGCAGGTCAATCTTACTGAAATAGCATCTAAGGGCTCCTTTGCACGAACACAACAGCAAGATGAAATTTGACGATCAAATAGTTTGCGAGAAAGGTTGCCTTTATTCATAAAACACAGCCATGAGTTAAATGCAAATGTAGTGACGCCACTCCTGAAAAGGAGGATAATTCTTCTTTAAAATAACAAACCACACTGAGCTAAATTTTCTTTGAGATTTAACTTAGCTGTGCCAAAGTGTGTGTGTTAGATATTACACTGAATTTAACTAGCAGAGCATTAACTCAGGCTCTGCAGGAGCCCACTGATGGCAAGCTCCACGCTTTGAAAGACAGCAACCTCTATGTGAGACATGGCTAGCAGCAGCTTTATTTCGGATCTTCCACAAACACTGTTTGTTTGCTAAAGCATAACAAATTTCTGTGTTTCTCCTTGTGCTGTATGCTCAGGATTTCACAAAGTGTATAACAAATCAGCCCATGTATAATATTGGGGGAGCACCATTAAAATCTTTTTGCAAATATCCGTGTCACAGGTGGTTTGCTGCAGATTCTACCTCAATGAACACACAGCTGCTTATCATCACATGAGGTAGAGTTCAGATAAAAGGAAGATGTGACATGTTGGCTAATCAGGGAGAAGAAAACAAAAAAAAAAAGAAAAAGAAAAAGAAGAAGAAAAAAAAAGATGTTTCTGTCTCTAACTGTGCTTTCTGCTCCACTGCACACCGAGGCACAATGTCATTTATTTCAACCATACAAACCATGACCACAGATTTGCGGATGCAATTACTTCAACTTTATACTCACTAGCTTGGAAACAAGCCCTGTTTGTCTCATTCCTCAAGGAAAATCAGAGCCATAATGCAGAAGTGGAGAATAGAGATGTCACATCCGTTCAATTCACCCTCACAGCTCCCTTGTCTCCTCCACCAATCCCTGCTCCTGAGGTTTGGATACATCTCACAGGGACCGATTTGCAGTAGGATTTGTTTTGTGGGATAAAGATACAAGGAAAGAGGGAAAGCTGAAAAGGTGCCAAAGTGGACAAGCATCCAGTATACCCATCCAGAGCTTCCCTAAGGAGCAGCTCTTGGAGACAAGCAGCAGCTCTCATGCTTTCTGCAAACATTATTCCTCTGTTGTTGGATGGTTAAACACTGTAGAAGGACATTTTACTGATTGAAATGTACCTGGATCACAAAGTGGCAGTTAGCTATGTAGGAGGAATATATTTCAAGACAGCTTTTTGTGCATTTCTCCAGTCATTAGTAACAGCTCTGTAAGTCCCTCTTTAGACAGAAAACAAATGTATGCAGCATGATAGCAGGGATGGATCATGCTGGAAAGGAAATTTCCTGGCTTCTGCCTCTGCACTACTTACTCTTGGCTTAAAGCTGAGGTATTTTCCCAGAACAATCTCTACAGTACTGTGAAGTGCAAAGGCTCTTGCACTACCTGAGCCCACACAGGCCTGGTTAGGCTGCTTGCAAGCACTGCTGAAAGCAAAGAGTAAGTCTTAGTTAGTTCTCCCTTACTTTGCCAGTGACTCCAGCTGGCAACCTGCATCAGTTTGGTCTCGTGTAGTGGCTGGCCCAATGAAAGTCCATGCAGTTACAAGGCATAGTTAACCTGCTGGAAGTGAAAGCTGGCTGCTGTCCCACTGTCCTGTCCTCCTTCCACTTACAGCTGATCTCAAAGCAGCTAGATTAGGTTACAGAATGAACAACTGCAAGTGTTAATAGTCCAAGAACATAGGAATTAGAAATAACTGTCCCAGCCCTGGAGGGAATTAAGCTTTCATTTCACTGATGCAGATTGCATAGGGAAGGATGCACCTAACACCTTATATCTCATGAAGCAAAAGAAATCCTGAATTAAAAGAAGCTTCCTTAAGTAGAACCTCTGGATAACTCAAGATGTATGAAATTCATAATCATTGGTATCTTCCCAGTGTTCTACAAGATAACCTTCCACGCTGCCCAGTAACCAGCTCATAGCAGGTAGCTTACAGAGAACTCTCTCTCAGCCGGTAGTGTGCAGAGAATGTGCACCAAAAGTTGCTACACAGGAAACTGAGAGCAGTGTGAGCCAGGATCATTTCTCCTGAATCCATACGCCCTCAAGCTGTACCTTTGCTGTAGTCATAGCACACAGTGAGATGCTGGAAGCACAACAGAAGGCAGGTGGTTGATTTGGGTTTTTTTTCAGGTTTTTGGGTTTTTGGTTTTTTTTGTTGTTTTTCTTTTTAGGGGAAGTTATGCAACCTCTCTAAGCAACATAAAGAAAGCTGAAAAAAAATCATTCCTGGAATAGCTGCGTTCACACCAGGGATTTTGCTGCCCTGAGTATGACAACCAAAAGGATAAAATTTGCAACACTGCCATGTTTCATAGCTCTGTCTGCACAACTTTACTGTAGAGCTGGGCAGAGAAGCATAGAGGGGGGCTAAGATCATGCACTTCATTTGGGATGGCCTTAGAGCTCAAATACAGGAGATAAGAACGTAACACAGAATAAAGCAGAATGTCTTAGAAGTCTGCTGGTTCACAGCTGTCCAACTAATACTTTATTTGTCGGAGTAAAGATTCCAGTTTTGATGGCTTAATTATTATTTATTGTTATTAAGAATCAGCAATTGATTATTTTAAGAGTTGAAATTGCTTGCTCCGCTTCAGTTATCACAACTAAATATGATTCTGTCCTTTTCCACACAGATCCTTGAGGCTGTAGGGACTCCATTCAGAGACCCACCTGACAACCAGGTAGCTACATCCTTAGAGAGCTCTTCCCTATTCTTAAATCTTCTCATGTATTTTAAAACTGCCCATAGTCTCTGTTTCATAGGGCTGTCTGTTGCCTCTGAAAGACAAAACCTTAAGCAAAGGGCAGTTACCTCCCAAAGGAGCGTGACACTGCTGCTGAAGCCTCATTGCCTCTGTACTTCAGGGCAAAGTGATCCCAGCGATTTTAGCAGTTTCTCACACTGGTATTCTGCAGCTCTGGCTTCCCCTTGTACTGCTAGTCCCTGCAAATTACTTTGCATACAGAAAGATGTAAAATCCTTGGAAGATGTTAATGCTTCTTTCACGGCAAACACAGCTGCTTGAGATCGTTCTCTGTAGCTTAGGCATGCCCCTTCCAGTTTACCTTCGGTAACTGGCCAAGACATTTCCCTCTGTGTTACTGTTCCGTCCAGTAACTTGCCTGTCTGAACAGAAATTCAATCACACATTACCTTTTGCTATCACTTCTTCGTAGTGTGCATATCCTTCTCCATTGGTGCTATCTCCTTCCATGTTCTACTACCCCTATCAGCAGACACCAATGCACATTGATCTCCTCTTCACTATGCTGCTTGAATGAAGCACAGTTTGCCCCGAGATGTGAACCTTTTCCAGATCCTCAGCTAAAGTGTAGCAAAAGAGAGTTTCATGAGTCCCTTGTTTAGACCCAGAGGGCTGCAAATTATTTATAGTTTAAAATAAAGAACCAGAGTCTTTTGTAGTGTTCCTTTGTCTCATTATATAAAACCAGAGTAATCCCAGATCATCCCAGTAAGGGTTCTCAGTTAGTGGAGGAGTCAACAGCCACTCATTGCCAACCTCATTCCCAGAACCTCCCAGGAATACTGAGAGAAGAGCTGGACTAGTCCTGTGACCCCCATTGATTTGAAAAAGCAAAATCCACCCATAAGAAGAGCCAAAAAGGAGGATTCAGGAAAATACAGGCTGATCAGCCTCAATGAAGACCCTGAAAATATCAGAGCATGTTCTCAAGGAAGATTTGAACCAGAAATTGCTCATATATAATTTCCAAACCTCGTTTGACTACTGGAAGGCAAAATCCAAGGTCAAGATCTAGATTACTCCTGTCCTTGAAGATTATTAAGCTAGTTTAGTGAGCACATTGAAAGACTGCAAAAGGGGAAAGAGCAAATGAGAAAAGGATATAAGAAAATAATCATTTTCCTAAAAAAGGCTACTGGAGAAAAGAAAGATTCATCACGTAAATGAAGCATGGAAGATATCAAAGCAGTGTAGAAGTTGGGTTCATCTGTAGCAATGACACGTGCACTAGTCCTAGGACAGGAAATCATTTTAGTATCTTTGCTGCACAGCTACATTCTTTAAGACATTACTACTTCAAAGGCTGAAAAAAAATGATAAAAACACACACAAGGCATTAGGGTTGTATCTGAATGTTGAAATGCATTTTCACTTGGTCATGCTGATAAAAGCTGATTATCCAATTAATGAGATAAATAATTACAGATGCACTTCATGGAAGAGCATGTTATTTTGAGAAAATGGTTGTAATTACTGGGGGTGCCCTGCAAAGTATTATCTGCTGCTAGCTGTTTGAATCTTAACACTTTGCCTCACTCAGCTATGCCTGTAATGACTAACCTTGAGCATAAATTACTGGTTTATCAGTGAAGGGCACTGTCTGTCTCTGTGCAGACAAATCAACTTGATATCTCTTGGACATCAATCCAGTGCTCACCAGATAAAGGGAAGGCAAACCAGATTAACTGCTGGAAAAATACCTGGAACATGAGTGGACACAGAAGAGGTTGAGGATCATCAATAGACACAGACAGACACAAGCTGGTTTTGCAGCCTTTCTACATTGACTGGGCTGCTGCTTCAAATGCTAGGCAAGTGTCAGAGATTGGGTGGTGAAACAACTGATGTTTGCACAGTAGTTAAATGAGTTACATCCCACTCCATTGGAAGGAATTTACAAATGCTGTAGCTGCACAATCATAGCTGTTTGCATGTGTGCATGCTGAGTGAAATGGTCAAGAGCAAAATGCCTCTGATGCTCTGCCAGCAGAGCCCACCCATGTCTGCAGAATGGCATCATCTCCTGCCAAAATACCCTCTTTTATCTTAATCTGAAAATTAGCATCAATGGGGTAACAGAGACTAAGGACAAGAGTGATTTNAAGGGTGATTTTTTTTTTTTTTTTTTTTTTTTTTTTTTTTTTGCATTCTGCACTTGTTTTTAGCTATAAACCACAAGGAAAATAAATGTTTTTTTTTGTCAAAGGGAGAGAGTTCAGTGCTAGTGGTCAAAGCATGTTTTGCTCACCTACCACTGATGTCTGTAAAAGACTCCCAATCTTATCCTCTTCTGGAAAAGAGAAAGAAAAGGAAATACCACTAATGTCTTAGCTGGTGTGGATCCCAAAGTGATCTAATCAGCACCACCACATAAACAGCAAAAATAAATGCGAAATGCTAACAGGTCACATACTGCCAGCATTTAGCATTTTCCTGCTCCTGCTGAGCTCGACTTGTGAAAGTAAGTACAGGAAAGCTCTTTTATTAGAGGCAGTTAAATACAAAGTCTAATTCAAACTTTGATATTTCCACCACAAAGTCAGTCATTTTTACTGAACTTCAACTTTAAAGCTATACTGAGTAACAATAAACAGCACCTGTCAAACTGGCCTAGAAAAAATGGGACTTATTTGACATCCTTCTATCTGTTTCGCCAAGAAACCTGATATATTTTTATACTGTAGGTGAGAAAAAAAGCTAAATGCTGCTGTCTAGAGACACTCCCTTAGAAGTCCAATGATCACAGAACATTACTGACAGAATGCAGATATAAGAAAGAAGATTCTTATTACTACATGGCAATTTGTTTTCTCTCTCCCCAACCCCCATCAGCTCCGACATCCTTGGACTATCCAGATTTCTTCAGTCTTTCTTCAAAGGTTTTTAAAACCTGTGATCCTTCTGGCTTCCAGAAGACCATCAGCTGGTCCAAATCTTTCTTTAAGTGCAATATGCCAAATGGGTCAGATTGTTCCAGTGGAAGTGAGGGAAGCATGGAACATTTACAGATCTGATCTGCTGTGCTTCAGTTTGGACAGCTCAAATGGGGTTTGCTATTTGCACCATAGTACACAACCAAGTCCAATTTATGACCACTAGAATCCTCCAGCCTCCTTTCAGCAGAACTTTGCCCAGTGTCCCTGTTTTTCTGATGCTGTTGCAATTGTTCCCACCTGTGTTGCATTTGTTCTTATCAAGCTGTCTCCACATTTTTTCAGTTCCTTTCTCTAATTTATAAGCATTGCTTTGATTACTAATCCTATCCCCTAAGATGCTTGCAGCCCTTCAGTCCTGGTATTAATCTGCAAATTTAATCATTATGTTCCCTAATACTTCATTGAAATCATTAATGAACTTATTATGCAACATTATCAGCTTGAGTAGCCCTGTACGGCACAGGGATGTGGCCCCATGTATGGCAAAATTAAGCTTCCTGATAACAGAGGTTTTTAACTGCCTTTTCTGATCCCCCAAGTTGAATCATGTTCCATAGGAAATAGTGCAGGATTCCTGACTAAGAGTTCTACTCTCAACCCATGTGTGTGTCCTTTCTCTTCTGAGCAAGAGGTAATAGTGTCTCCTTCACAGTCTTGGTCATAGTTCCTATAATGGAACCATTCATAGAATCACAGAATCATAGAATCAGTCAGGGTTAGAAGGGACTGCAAAGATCATCTAATTCCAACCCCTGTGCCGTGGGCAGGGACACCTCACACTAGATGACTCTGTCCCACATGACATCCTGGTCACCAAGCTGGAAAAACATGGACTTGATGGGTGGAGCACTGCTGGGTAAGGAATTGGCTGGATGGTGGCACCCAGAGAGTGGTGATCAAGGGCACAATGTCCACCTGCAGACCAGTGCCAAGTGGTGTCCCTCAGGGGTCAGTGCTGGCACCAGTGCTGTTTAACATCTTTGTCAGTGACATGGACAGAGGAATTGAGTGCACCCTCAGCAAGTTTGCAGATGACACCAAGCTGTGTGGCACAGTCGACTTGCTAGAGGGCAGGGATCCATCCAGAGGGACCTGGACAGGCTG
>WBNM01037913.1:40014-62932 GCA_013399055.1 Ramphastos sulfuratus | reverse complement strand
CCTCCAGCGATGAGGCTTCCACCACTTCCCTGGGCAACCTGTTCCAGGCTCTCACGACCCTCATGGCGAAGAACTTCTTTCTAACATTCCAGTCTGAATCTACCCATTTCTAGCTTTGTTACATTCCCCCCAGTCCTATCACTGCCTGACATCCTAAAAAGTCCCTTCCCAGCTTTCTTGTAACCCCCCCTAAGATACTGAAAGGCCACAATAAGGTCTCCTTGGAGCCTTCTCCTCTCCAGACTGAACAGCCCCAACTCCCTCAGTCTCTCCTCATAGCAGAGATGCTCCAGCCCTCTGATCACCCTCATGGCCCTTCTCTGGACACCTTCCAGCACATCCACATCCCTCTTGTAATAGTGGCTCCAGAACTGGATGCAGTACTCCAGGTGGGGTCTCACCAGTGCAGAGCAGAGGGGGAGGATCATTTCCCTTGCCCTGCTGGCTACACTTCTCTTGCTGCAGCCCAGGCTCTGGATGGCTCTCTGGGCTGCAAGAGCACTCTGACAGCTCATTTTGAGCTTCTTGTCCACCAGCACCCACAAGTCCCTCTCCGCAGGGCTGCTCTCAAGCCAGTCATTGCCCAGCCTATTCCATGCACGTCCATAGTCAGTTTGTGCTCAGCTAGGCAGGGAGCAGACAATGAGTGACTCAAAATATTTTTCTGCCAGTTAGGTAACTGATGAGAACACAAACATTTGTATTCCTTGCTGTCCGGGAAGTTATAATTTGAATTATGTCTGTTTCATATGTTTAAATTGCTGTTTATAAGCAGCACATATCTTGAAACTCCACTAACCATATTTTATTGAACAGAAAATAAAATATCCAGGAAACATCAAGTTTTATGCATCACATCAGTGAAAGAAGATAACAGCAAAGGATATACTCAACAGCAAAATGATGGATCACACTGATGGCTATTTCTGCTAGCTACAGGATCTGTGATAGCAAAAAAGCAAGCTGTTGAAAATGTACAGCTCTGCATTTGTCTGTCCATCAGCCCTTGCAATTCTATGGCTCCTGTAATAACATCATGTGAGTTTTTTGTGTTGCAAAAGACCTTTCTTCTTTTTGCCTTTGCTGCCAGTTCATTACTTACCAGAGCTAAGCTAAGCTATAAATGCCATGATATGCACATCTGCATCTCCTGAAGAAAGCCTTGCAAATTCTATTTGCAGATGTTGCAGATGCTCCATAGGAGCCCTTAAGTCTATTCACTCTGTTTCTTCAGAGATTCTCCCAGTGAAGGTCTTTGTAAAGCTGGCACTGACTAGCACTGACAGTGGAGGGCAGATGACACACTCCTCAGAAGGAAAGAATAGCTGTGGCCTCAATTAATACTTTTTTTTTTTTTCTCTTTCCAATATGTTGCCCCTCAAGGACTAGCCACAACAAACCCTGGTTTATAAGGCTTCTGCATTTGTATGTTTCTGGCACAGCAGCATTTGGAGCATGTCCACAACGTACTGCATGCAAATGGCTCTCCCGTGAAAATTTCAAAGGAACCCTTATGCTAGGGGCATAAATAGACAAGTTCCAGTAGTTCTGTGACAGGTGAAAACCATTTTTGCTCTGTGGTAATAAAAGGATAAGTAAATGCATATTAAGGCAGGAAGGAAGGCTCTGCCTTCGAGTCTGTGTTGGCAGGGAAAAGGTTTCAGTGGAAGAACGGAGTTCCTTTGCATGCATCTGCATCAGCAGAAGATGGTCCTTTATTTACAAGTATGAATTACCTGCTGTTGCAGCTCAGTACTACCATTAAGAACTGCTTTGGCTAGTGTGATGAGGGGGGAAGGTCTATGAATGGAAAACTGTCTTGAGTCTAAGCAGGTGTGAAGTCTGAAAGATACAGAAGACAGTTTGATGAGGCATCTTCCTTCAGGCTGGATGCTTCAGCCTAATCTAACAGACTTGCTACATGGAGAACTTCTAATGCTGCTGCATGGTTATTTTCAGAGACCTAAACAGATTGAGCTCTTGAAAATAATAAACATAAATATTAGATTTCTTTTCACAGGACCACCTATTCTACTCTGCATACACGGGCTACAGAGAGACTTAGCAATCTCTGTATCTTATGCCTGAAAAAGTAGCAAACAAAACCAGAACGAGTCAGTGACACCAAATATCCCATAGTGAAGATTCCCTTTGACTTCCAAAATGTGTCTGATGTTTTGGGATGCTTCTCTTTTTGAACATTCAGCTTGAAAGGTAAGAAAGGGGGGACTTCAGAAAGTGCTGAGCGGGCACTGTCTGCAAATCCTATCCTCTTTAAGTTGCTGTATGCCAGGAGAAAGAAAGCCATAGCTGACAATTTGAGATCAAAGTTTTACTACCCCGCTTTCAACTATCACTTCATGAAAGTTACTGCTGCACCAGAAAAGCCACACTTGTAAATAAACTTCCCTAGAACTTCCAAAGACAAGAATGTAAAAATTCAAATAGAAATACAGGAGCAAGAACAGATTAGTTTTCCAAAAGCCTTGCCTTAGCAATGCACCTGGGCGCTTCTTTGCAGAAGACACAGAATGGTAGGGCTTGGAAAGGACATCCAGAGATCACTGACTCCAGCCTCTCTGGCAAAGCAGGATTTTATAAGGCAAACAGGAAGCTCGAACTATGCACAAACAGAAACTTTGAGAGATAGAAATCAGATGAGGGAATATTTTTGGTGAATAAGACAATCATAAAAAACCTCAGACAAATGAAACCCAAACCAAAGAAAGAAAAAAACCCACTCAACCAACTGAAAAAAAACAAACCCAAAGCCAGAGAAATTACTGAGTAACTCCAGGCGTTAAATGTGTGTTTCTCAATTTTTCTGTCTCTCTGAAGGAGAAAATAGGATTACCCTACTTGTAAAGCAGGGCAAAAACCTCGAGAGGAGCTGTACTTCTGAAAAAATAAAATCCATAAAAGGAAATATGCAGGGCATCCTGGAGGATGTCACCTGAAGAAAGGACCAAAGCTCGTTTCTTTATTCTCTTCTCCTCTATCTGCTCTTTTCCTCTCTTCCTTAGACACACACATTCACTCATACTTGTATGAAGACGACACTGTATTAAAAAAACACCACCAAGACCTCAGCAACTGTACCCTTAAAGCAATGAATGAAGACAGAGTCACCAGAGCCACTTCTCAAATCTGGAACTAAAATCTGGTGTGTGACTATACATAGAATTTACAGTGGAAGCAGGTCGAGTGAAAATAAGGAAGGGTACTGGAGCTACTGGCTAATAGAAACCCAGCAGTGCCCAAGAATGGGCACAGGAATGATTTTTTTGTGGTCTTTCACTGGCTGGACGTGATCTATTCCCTATGCTTTTGAGCAATTCCACTCTGCCAGAAGGTGTCTTTCCAGTTTTGCTCTGAGTGATGGCATACTTTGTAGCAGCAGACTTCAGTGACATGGAAAACTCAATTGGTTAGCGTTTCTTATAACAATGTGTTTAAAGGACCTCCTCAGGGCAGCTTTTATGTTTGTACATTGCAGCAATCATTGCTTTAGTCTATTGAACTGTTTCTCCTTATGATTTCATGCATCATCAACTTGGTTCTTGTTTTAACATCCTCAGAAAGACAAGTGAGATGTGAGATACAGTAGCAAAGTACACAACAGCAGTAACTAACTTTTGTAACCGACATGAATTAATGAACAACCAAAATATTACTCTCTGCATTCACCATTGTCAGCTCTGGTTTACAACGATAGAGATACAAACAAACAAAAATTCCTTAATCAGTTTTGCCAGGTTACCCATCAGTGGCAAAAGGCTGTCTACATTCTCAACTTTCTATGCCATACCTTGAGTCAAGCTTCTCTGTATGCCCACATCAAAAATTCAAGTTATTTACTCCAGCAACTGCAAAAAGGGTTCGGTTAATATGACTGTTATGTCAGCAGGGGATAGCTCTGATGCCCAGGCAGAAACAAAAGATGACTGTGACCAATGAGTTGAGTCAGTGAATCATCAAGTAGAATTAAACTAATTCTACTAAGAACACATTTATTCCCACAGGAAAGGCCAGTACTGATCCAAGAGGCACTGCAATAGTGCACAGGTCTGCACAGAAGTGAAGTTTGCTGGAAGTGAAGAGATGCTAACTCACTGGAGATGGTGAATCTACTCTTTCATTGGTTTTTAGACTTCCATCCTAGCAGCAATAGAGAGGTGTGACTTTGCTTTCTATGTGAACATTTCTGTCACTTCTATCATAAGTCTGTCTGATCCTTCACTCTGGCACTGTGCTTAGGAGGAAAAGGTAAAGGGCACAAAATGGACTGGTTGCTTTTGCAGATTATCAATAGTTCTTCCTTCCTAACTCAACAGTCTCAGGTGTTCATGCACATCCAAAATTTTGTGGAAGTCCTCTGCCCACTGAGGGGGCTTGAACAACAGAGTCAGGCATTTAGCCATCAACATAGAATCACAAAATCATAGAACTGTCAGGGCTGCAAGGGACCTCAAGGATCATCTAGCTCCAACCCCCCTGCCATGGGAAGGGCCATCTCACACTAGATCAGGTTGCTCAGAGCCCCATTGAGCCTGGCCTTAAAAAATTCCAGGGATGGGGCTCCACCACCCCCCTGGGCAACCTGGGCAACGTAATGAGACGTGGTGGTGTTACAGTGCTATTGAGAATGCTGCTTAAGACAGATGTAGGCTAAAAGAAAAATGTGAGTGATTGATTTCTTGCTGCCTGTGAAGGAAATGAAGTGAAGGATGTGTACAGCAGTCAGCAAGACCTGCATCTTATCAATAAAACATTAACTATGTCAGCTGCAAGTGGAGATGCCATTCTACTGAAGTGTTATCTTTTCCCATTCTTCCTCTTCTTCTACTTGCTTATTGCTTGCACAAATATTCTCATAATTAAAGAACAGAAACACATAGCAGATGACCTGCTAGGGCAAGCACAAAGTGTCTGCAGTTCCTAATTTTCAACAGGGCACAAGTAGGAATTTGCATTTGTAAGAACTTGTCACTTAAAGGGATGGTTTTCACCCACTCAAAATAATTCAGTCTTTGAAAGGTTTGTGATTCTTCTTCTAACCATTTCTGCAATGTCCAGCCTGGACACAATCCAGCTTATGCAGCAGCAGGACAGAGCATTCTATGGGCTGCCTGTACACTTCAAATAATGCTACACTATAAATATTTGAAGTAGCTACACTCAAAAGTTTCACCACAAAGATAGTGGCTCTATTTGACAGATGCGTTTTGTATTTTGGAGACTCAGACAATACTCTACCAGTAATGTCCTGCCTTCTGAACTGCTGTTCCAAATTGATCTTGAATTTTTCACATGCTCTCTCATTATTTCTTTTACTAGTAATGGCATTCTCTTCTTCCACAATTAAAGCAAAGCTATTTGATATGTTAAGCACATCAAGACTGGCTTACAATGAGCAGATAATTAATCAAATATTTACATCATGGTGACTTAGACGCGTGCACAACTATCATAGTATGTGACCTGGACACATGTACAACTACCATACTGTGTGGTTCTTGTTAAAGGGAAAGGCAGAGGAGCTACAAAGCATGACTAAACATACAGCAAGTCATATCACAGAGCAGATTTGCTGTTTCAGTACAACTTGGAATGAAGGCAAGAACAGCTCCTGAGTAGGAAGAAACACTGAGATCTTGCTAGATGACTCTCAGTATTTTCACAACAGCAAACTTTTGCCTCAGAACCATAAATGTACAGTTTACAAACCTGAATGACTGCATAGCTGATCCAAGTGTTTCTCATGCGTTGACTGAACAACTTCTTATAGGGAGATAGTTAAAGAGGATTTGCTAGATGAGGACTGACAAAGCGAAAAAAAAAAAATCACTGGTGTCTTCCCTCTGGGGGGTTCTATATTGACTGTATGAAGAGGTGCCTGATAGGGCAAAAGGAAGATGCACATCAGCTCCTGTGCAAAGGGAACCAAGGAACATTTTGTGTTGGCTTTTCTACATCTCTGCTGATGGGAGTTCTCTCCTCTTTAATGTTGCGGAGGATGAAGATGTCCTAAAGTTTAATGGTTTTCAGAGAGTTGTCATAGTTAGCAAACTCTGAAAACAAACTCCTCACAAGTGGTAGCTGGAACTAGATAAAGAAAGCATTTCCTCTCTGTTTGGGGTTTGTTTTATTTTGTTCAGGACAATCAATTTATTTGAGAACTTATTCCCTGAGCAGATAATAGAAAAGTATTGCAGAGGTAAGCGGTTTTATGTCCTATCTGCCACATCTCAACAACATCTAAAGATTTAAAAGCTTCGCATGCATGATAAAAGGCTTGCTTATGCCTAGGCAATTATTTTTCAAATTTAAATGTCTCTGTTATTTTAATAATGTTTTTCTGCATTCCCCAAAGGGCTTCAGCTAACCTGAAGAACCAAACGACGTCAGATTTCCCTTTTTAAAATGGAAGACAACTGTAATTTAAAAATGCAGTATTTACTTGGTTTCCATTTAACTGAAGTTTGATATAGTTAGAAGTCTCCTAATTTATATTCAGGATCACCACTTCCATACCAATGATGAAAATTTCATACATATTTGTGCACAGCAGCTCCTGTGTGCATGCTGATGAGCACTTCTCAAAGGCATTCCTGTTGCACTAACGTTTGCAGGTGATGTGCTCCCTTGGTGGTCAAAATACTGCACACAGACAAACTCTTCCCAGAATATTCCAGTGGTACTGCCAGCCCAAACCTAAGATGAAGTAGTGAAAAGGGGCTGCAAAATGTAGGAAGAGAGGTAGAGTCTCTGGAAATCCCTGTGGATGCCAGTTTGTCTCAGTAAACACAGCCTCTTCTCTTTTTTCCCTGTAAACTGAAGTCCTAGCAGCTTTTGTGGTGCCTTGTTACACAGCTGATTGAGGAGTCTGAATTTCATTAAACATGCTTCTTGCAAGAAGAGAAAAAGCAAGGCTTCTCCCCAAAGGAAGAAGTCCTATCACCAATATTCTCTAGTTTGTATCAGTTACATTTAAGGACAGTATCGAATCTCACTCCTGTCTTGGGATGAAACAAGGTCAGGCCATGCCCACACACACTCACCAAAGCTTGCAGCCATGGTTTGCAGTATCAATGACATATCAAGCTCCTGCTGAGATCAAGGCCTGCCATGGGAAGTGAGGCATGTTGACACTCTGAGTGCTTCAGCCTTCTCAGATGAGCATGTGAGCACCTCCAGGAGGAATTGCTCCATCTAGTCAAAGCAGGGTTTCTCAGACCAATCTGACATGGCTTTTTGAAGCTGGCACCAGAAGGCAGCAGAGAGGGGCACTGAATTAAAGCTGTATGGTTTGTGAGCCACTTGTGCCTTCGCCAGCCGGCTTACCAACTGCCTGTTAAGTCTTCTTCCCCAGACCCCACACTCCTGAAGGATCTCTTTCCTTCACAGAACACTGCTTGATAAAATCCACATCAGAATGTTTAACGGCTACTCTTAGAGAATAATGATGACAGTTTTGTGACTGTTTCAGGCTCTGCTGTGCAGAACATAGCCAAATCTACTCACCATTAAGGTGATTTCAGAGGCAGTGTAGCATACCCAGCTCTGCACTGTACATCTGTGGCTCTGCTCTTCACGGGCTGATTTATCAGCTTAGCACCATATCACAATTGGAATGATTTTGCAGTTCTCTTTATGTTTCTCTGGTGTCTGTATTTCACTGCATAAAGAACTCAATAGAGGACATTAAGCTGTTTTGGTAGCAAAAAGCATAGCTGAGAGTGGTGAGCAGCTTTTCTAGTTACACTTCCCTTTATTTTCTAGAAAACCTGATGTCCTCAGCTACACAAATACAGAGCTAGGCTGACTGCCTGGCATTTTTATTTTGTTTTAAAGAAAGACTCGTGAAGAGAGGCTAGTGCTAGGAACTACAATCCAGAAGTTCACTCTTACAGTACAAGTGTGTATTTCCCAGGGGGTTATGGCCTGAAAAGCCACACTGGAGATTTGCGCAGCAACTGCATCCCTGTCATTCCATGTCTCTCCTCACAACCAGTGCTGCCCTGAGATGGCTCTGCCCCAGCACTGCTCTTGTGCCAGAGCAGAGGAACATGACATGTGCAAGTCGACCTGTATGTATTTTGCAGTCCCACTTGGCTGACTATATCCACAGTGACAGAACCCTTTAGGAGCTGCTACACAACACTGGAAGTGTTTGTCTTGGTTTGGTTGCTTATGTTGCAAAAGATTGCCCTGGTGCAGTTCTTTTCTTGCACACTGGCTGCTAAAAACTATGAGTTACATGAGATAAAGTCTGAGTAATAACATTGCCTGTGAACTATATGCCCCCTTTAATAAAAGTATTTCTCCATTTGAAAATAATCAGACATCATCTCTGTCTTTACTAGTTCCTTCTACAGAAGATGTCCTGGGCAGGGGCAGGAAGGTTTGTACTGTTCTGGCTGAAGTTCTTCAGATGGTTACAAAGCTTCTCCACAGAAGTTGATGAATCCTTCCTTGTCAAAGTTTCTACATCTCTTGGTTTGTTCTCTGTGGCTCTTTTACAAGAAGATAATGTGATAGGGTAAGGTAGAGGATAAGGGGATCGACAATGCTCATCAGCAAACCCTTATGTTAGTGCTTTATTTGTGTTCTTTCAGATTTTCTGTCTATCTTGCAGATCTGCAATACAACATATTCTAATTGGGTAGTTAACTTTGTTCTTCAGAGAAATTTTACCTGTCTCAATAATTCCTCTGTCCTTCCATTCCCTGATACGCAACTATGCTGACACCACACAATGTCTCTTTACAAATCACCCTGAGCAGACTGATGGATTCCAGCCTCAGCAAGGGTCACGTTTGCATTTCCTTATATTCTCCACTACTACTCCACTCAGCTTTATTTTCACTTACTTTGCCTTTTCCTTGCATTTTATACAGTCCCTTCACTTTTTCACATTGCACAGCTGTTCTGAATTCTGCAGGATCCTTAAATCATGTCTCAGAGGAAATAAAAATAATTTNTTGATGATCTTTGAGGCCTCTTCCAACCTTGCTGATACTGTGATACTGTGATGCTGTGACCATACACCTGCATGCCTGCTCCAGCCCTTCTGACAGGCTGGGGTGGAAAAAGTCAGCCCCCAAAGTACCTGTTCATCCAGTCCTGTGATTAGAGATGTCACTCTGAATTCAAATCCAATTATTCTGCATCTGTACGTTAGCCACACAAAATATTTTATTCCTTCACCTTTCTCCTCTCATATGAAGCTCTGCCCTTGTCTTGTGGGGTTTGTTGCTTCATGAGGAGATGCCAATATCTTTTAATAGAGAGACTTTATGATGAGATACGTATCTAGTTGTCAAATACAAGTATCAAAGACTGGACACCTGCTTTCATCTTCTAGCTCTATCAAATCAGCACTCAATCTCTTCAGATGGCACTTAGTCGATGAGCTCATCAATGGGTCATAGGAATGTCAGCATGTGAGTTTGCAGAGCTATGGATTAGCACAGCCTGGTGAGGCTCTCCTGTGCAGTGTTAAATCTGGGGGGACGCAGCTCTGAGAGGGCATCGGCATGAAGCCATCAATGTGCAAATGCCTCAGTGGAAATGTTAATGCAGTTTGGAGTGCTGTAAGGCAGCAACTACTGTCATGTGCTCTGAATAAGATATTCCAGTTCCACCAGCTGAAATATGCAGAGATGTGTGTGCATCTTCTTGCATGTTTCCCTTCTCTGGCTTCCCTTGCTGTTTTCTCTGCAACAGTGCCTTAGCTTTTTAGCACTTGGTGGGGAAAAACTACCTGATAACAGCTGGACTGTTCGCCTTTGGGTCCACTGATACCTCAGTCTTGCATCCTATGGTGTTTGCTGCCAAGTCTTTGCATTCCATGCAACCATTGCCTTGGAGATCTGCAAAATTAAGAGCATATACATGCTCTTCCTTAAGCAGCACAGCTCCTGTCCATGCATTCTGTATAAGCATTCTGCCATATAACAAACAAGCTAAAGAAAGAAGTAGATTAAACAGATCTTCCTTTGCAATCCAAAGCAGCCTCTATTTGTAAAAAAAAAATCCCAAAAAGGAATCTTCTAATGCCAGCAGTCTCTAAATGCTTTAGGAAAGATGAACAGTTCCCTAATAAGGAGTTGCAGAGCTCCAAGTTGAAAATGAGCAAATTCGCTACATCGTATAGAGAATAATAAGGAAGCAAAATCCCAGACATCTATCTCCAAGAGACGTGTCCCCTTGTGCCTTAGATTTATGTATAAGAAGCTGTGTAGGTAAGACTGTGACATGCTCCACATGACTCTGAGGAGGCATGTAGGATAGGAGGAAGCATATCTGCTTTGGATTTCCTAATGGCCAATTTACTAATCAGCTTTGATTAACTCATCTTTTACTGAGTCCAGCCTGGAAGCTGCAGTGTTCAGAACAACGTCTTTGCCAGGTTGAGCTAAACAAAACAAGGTTCAGACTTTCGGAATGATTTCAGAACACAGAGGTAGGTACCCAGTCACATACTTTTCTTAGTAGGAAAGACCAGAATGCTTCCACTGGACCTAAGAATCTCCATAAGCATCTGGAAAAAATGTGGTAGGTAGCTAGCAGCAGCTTCCAGCAGTTCTACGCCACTGCAAAACTTGCCCTATCTGCCTCGAGTGTGGACTGAGTACACAAGGACAGAGGCTGATGTTTACCTGGAGTGAAATTTCCCTGAAGACAGGGTAGATAAGGGAACTGGAATCCATCAGGATTTTCTGTTCATCACCATACATTTCCTAGCTGTCTTTTCTTTTGCTGGAAAGAACTGATTTTCTTGCCTGTACCTTGAGGCACAGCCTGCACCTCTCACACAAGCTTGTCTGCATTGCCATGCAAATTTTCCACTGAGAAAGATAAAGCTTGTGGGGATGAGTGGGCTGTTATGGCAGAACTGTGCTGCAGGGTCTCCTATGTTCTTCGAAGTGCTCTGTGGTAGATGTTTGTTTTCACTTCTTTCAGAATCCATAATGACTCCATCTTTTCTGCTTTTCCCCCATGTCACCCACTGCACATGAAAGCAAAGTCAACAAGATCAGTGGAACTAAAACCATACTGTCTTCCTGAGGAGAAGTAATCAGAATGCAAGCCATCAGGAAACAGCCTAAAAAGAAGATGCTCCAAAGTACCTGGCAACGAAAGGTCTTCACAGACATAAACAAAGAGTTCTTTGGGTTTTTTCTGTCTCACACACTTTCTTTTTAGATTTTAATGGACAAATACATAAACTCAGTTATCTTTGGGGGAAAACCTGGGCTGATAAATGGTCTTTTGTCAATTAAACTCTAATATTAAGATGCTGATGTGATGGTTCTTCTCTAATCGACATGAAGTCGCTCCCCTGCTTAGGCCAGGAGGAAAAGAGAACCTTTGTGAAAGCTTTTTACTGATCTTCCTGCAAAAATGCTGTTTATTAAGGTAGTAGCTCACTGTTTGATGTCTGGTGGAGAGGCTAGATTCTATTCTGATTCTGAACCAAATGAATTGCTTAGCTTCAGGATTTCCTTTGTATTTCTCTTTGTGAGGACGGATAGGATTTAATCTAAACTTGGGCAGTGCAGATTTTAATGTCTGAGAATTTTGGGCCTGGTAATAAAAAAGCTGCCTAGAGTAGATCCACGTGGCTGTGATGACAGAAGAGCATTACACACTCCTGCCTTCTACCAGTGGATGAGTTTATCCTTCCACCGGGTGTTACTGATAGCGCTTCACCCTTTCCAGACCTTGTAGGTAAGTTAAGTGCACCAGTTCTATCTCTGGTGGAGTCCACTGCAGCCTGCTATTAGCCTGCAGTGACTGACATGCTGCACAATCAGATCAGGCACCACTTTCCCAGTCTTTGCAATGGTTGATCTCACTGTCATGCTGCCAGCCAGACTTAGCAGCGTCCTGCTCTGCTCCTCGGGGAGCACCATTGCAGAGAGGTTCCATAAAGCATCGCTGTTACCGAAAGGAGCAGAACCCAGACTATTTTTCTCTTCAGAATTGAATAAAGTGCTTTTGTGTGGTACATTCATTATCTATAGCACAGCTACATACAAAATGCTGACTTGGTCTTTGGGAATGTATGTAGCAAAACACTGCCCAGCTGGAATGCAGCCTGAAAGACATTCTGCTGATGGGAATATAACTGAGTTGAGGTTTATTAGCAGATTTCTATCTGGAGAGGGAATCCAGACAGGTAGTTTCTAAATTATGGAGTTTGTATTAATGATGTCTAGCCAAGCAGACTGTCTGGCTTTATCTCTGTGTATGTTACCATGATTTCTGACAGAACAAAGCTACTGACTAGGTAGCTTTTAGTAATTATTCTGCAGAGAGAGTGAGAGCTGAGGTCTTTTGCTTTCTTCTCCCTGCAATCTTCCACTGAAAATGGTATCATTTTACTTAATCTTTTGTACTGCAAAGTGGGATGCAGTTTTTGATCAGCCTTTTTATGACACTTTCTCAAAAATGAGCAGCTATATTACATTTTTTATTCTTCCAAACTATTTTGAATCCTTTGACAGACAAATTTATTTCTCTTTCACTATGCTGTAGACTTCTACTTGTGACAGCTTCTCTCCTCTTCCCCACAGGAACTGGGCTCTTCTTCCTTACCTCTGTCCAAGAAATGGAGCAGAGGGGGGACACTGCCCAGTTATGTTCTCAGGAGATTCCATCAGTCAAGCTGTGCTGAATTACATTGGCTGAGGCCTTGGGTGAGTATCTCTGAAATAAGCTGTCTTCTTGGTCACAGAGATTCCAGGCATATTATTTAGCATGGATGGTTTCTGCAGTAAATGAGCCTTGCCTGTCTGTCTTTGAAGTTTCAGTCTGAAGTGGATCATTTCCTGAATCTCTCACTGTATTCTCAATGCTATTTCTATTAAACCTCCCATGACTCTAAGTCTTATCAGACTATTAGCATTTCCCTTGAAATTCCAGTTAAAGCTTAGGCCAGCAAGCAATTTATGAGAGGAGCTGGAATTCTGTTGCCAGATTTGTTTCCTTATTTCTTTGCTCTTTCCTAATTCCTTTGAAAGCTTCCCAGGGAGAGATTGCAGTCCTGAAGTAGTGGATGAGGAAATGATCAGAAGACTGCAGGATTCCTAGGAAGAAGCTGCAGAAAGACAAAGCATTAAGAGGTAGCAACAGCCCTGTTACAATTTTGTCCTGCAGCTTCTTGCCTACCCTGCCTCTGGGCAGGGTCCTGTGAGTCCTTCTGATAAGATGCAGAAGCAATGATATGACTTAAGATGGAATTTTGTCTTCTATTAGTAATACCTGGGTCCCCTCCCATTAGCTTCTCCCTTCTCTTGCTGCTAAATTCTGGCTCACTACTAGATATTTTATTCACACTAACAAACATATCAGAGCAAGCTCCCTGAGACTTCAGTGTGTGTGGGCAAACTGCACCAGCTCAAGAAAAAACAAATAAGCTGCAGTTGGTTTTAACACTTTTGCCTGGGACTGGCTGTTTAGAATTCTGGACAGGTACGGCCTTGGGGCAAGTGGTGTCATGAAAAAAAAATGAACATTCACTATCTTTCCAGGAGAATTTCTCCTGGAGCAGTGCTTATAATGAGTGCTTGCTACTCTGATGGTTTATGCCAGGCAGAAGGGGAAATATCAGGCCCCTGATGCACCCTGTATTTCCTTTTTTCCTGTCAAACTTCTTGGTATCATTCTTATCCAGCTTCTCCACTTCATGCACCAGAGTCGACTGAAGGAATGAAAAAAAATGTTTTACATAGAAAGTATTTCCCTATCTCCTTTTCTCCCTGCAGGTGCTGTTCAGGAGTCTGAACTAGCTCTGATCAGGGACTTCACGGTCAAATTAATTTCCATCTATGCTGGCTTAAGAACTCAGGTTGTGTTCCACAGCACTTTCTTGTTAAAAATCATGTGGCTTCTCTGCTTAATCTTCATCGTACATGTGTCTGTCCTTTCCTTTCTTTCAAAAAATCCCCAATGATTGTAGAAGACAGAATTGCCCCCAGGAGTGTATTTCAGATATCAGTTTAACTGAAAAGCTCTATGTCTTAGTTCTCATCTAGCTTAACTCTCACCTAACTTACAGTGATTACCTCAATAATAAAAAATACCAATCAACACTGCAAGTATTTCCAGGGGATTGACAACCACCGTCAAGACTGGATCACTGAAGGCAAGGTCAAGGGCTATTAGCTTCCACAAGCTGCTGCTCCCCAGCCAGTGCTCTGTGACAAGGTTGCTATTTCTATTTTAACCTCTTTCTCAAAGAAAAGAAATCCAATATACATGTTTTGTGTTATTCCCAAAGCAGCCATTTCTCCTCCAAGGCATAACCAAAGAGTGAGCTTTAATAGCAAAGCTGGACTACAGCATAAAACAGAGCTGAAAAGATCAGCCACAGTTCTGATTAAAGTTGCTGCTCTGAGCACTGAGTTATGTGAAACTGAATTTTCAAACAGCAGAGGGTGTTTTGCTTTTTGCACCTAATTAATTTCCTTTTATCAAAGGCTTCTCCTTTGGGGTCTTTTTCCCTGGGTACTCCAAGGTTTTTGGTGAAAGTTAACCATGAGCAGCATCAATGGAAATCCTGCATGCAGATCTCTTGGGGATTTACAGGGCCTCACAAGCTTAGCCAAACATTTTCATAAATATTGCAAAGAGGTCACAGCAGGTGAACTTTCTAAAGCCTCAGAGAACATTTCCACTGCAAAATTCCAGCAAACAGCTTATGCCCAGCTCTTTATACCACAGACTTTCCAGCAGAGAGGGAGGGAGCTGCTCCCCTGAAGAACAGCCATTGTGCAACAGAGACTTGCAGAAGAACACACATGTGCATTTTCCTGCTACCCTGCAGCAGGGCTTGCAGCATGATGGAACAGGGAGCTAAAGAAGGGATTCTGTCCTCTACATTTGAGCACTGCTTCCATGGGAGGAAATGTTATCTCAGCTTTGACTGTCAGCTCTGCACTCCAGCCTTGATGAATGCCCTCTACAAGAAACATACATGATAAACCTGTCAATCTGTTCTTCTCATAAAGCTGGGTTTCATTCTTCTGAGAGTACAGGAAGGCAAACTGGGATGCAGTGCAAGGTGGAGCCTTGGGAAAATCACCAGAAGGAATCTAAGTGGAGATGGAAACAGGTCCCCAAGGTATGTGATTCATCCATCTCCAACAATTCACAAAGCTAGATCCTAGCATCTTTCCATCACCTGCCCGAAATGACTATCCCTCTGAGTTAGAAGAACAAGCAAGAAATCTTCCCTATTGCAGCCAAAGTTCAAACCCCAGCCTATTTGCTCATATCACTACTAATTTCATTTCACATTAATATATAATATTGCTAATGCTTCTCTGTGGATTTCTACAGCAGCAAATAAATATTTAACTCACAGGATGCAGCCAGAGTTGGGATAAATCAGCATAAGAACCTTGACTTCACTGGTACTTCATGAAATCATGAGACAGCCAAAATCAAGACAAAACCAGCAGCATTTTCCATCCCATCTTGTGAACAACAGGACCTCAATTCAGACCTAATCCAGGTTTCCAGACTCAGTCCTTATCTTGTCCTTCATACCCAGAAAGCTGGGCCTGTTCTCACAATCTCCTAACTCTTCTCAATTTCACTTATCTGGAAAGAAGCTCCAGGGCAATCTTCTTGCTATGTTCTTATTACTTTGCATCTCTCTGACAATTACTTTATTCAAGCTCAAATTCTCACAAAACAAACTGTCATTCCTGCCTGAACTTCAGTCATTGTATTAATAACTTTATTAAGACCTTTATAATAAGACCTTAATAACTTTATTAAGACCTTAATAACTTTATTAAGACCTTTATTTGTGCTTTGGTAGTTTGCCTTTTAAACACCACACTCAAGGCCTCATTCAATCTGGCCTTGAACACCTCTAGGAAGGGAGCAGCCACAACCTCCCTGGGCAACCTGTGCCAGTGTCTCACCACCCTCACTGGAAAGAACTTCTTCCTAACATCCAGTCTAAATCTCCCCTCTGCCAGTTTAAACTCATTCCTCCTGGTCCTGTCATTACAAGACCTTGTCAATAGTCCCTCCTCAGCCTTCCTGTAGGCCCCTCCAGATACTGGAAGGCCACTCCAAAGTCTCCTCTAAGCCTTCTCTTCTCCAGGCTGAAGAGTCCCAACTCTCATAGCCTGTCCTCATAGCAGAGCTGCTGCAGCCCTCTGAGCATCTTCGTGGCCTCCTCTGGACTGGCTCCAACAGTTCCATGTCCTTCTAGTGTTGGGGGTTTCAAGACTGTACACAGTATATGAGAAAATACAATGAACTCAAGAGGGTGAAAATTGAAGCACATTATCAGAAGCAGGTTTCCATAAACTAGATTGTAATAAGCAGTTGAAGAAAAAGCACTGAAGCCAAGAGCACTGAGCCATGACTGTGGCTATCATTCAGAGTATTCTAAACACTTGGAAAGTCACCAGAGAGATCTGGCAGAGAGGCACTGAATGAAGTCTTTTTTTCTGTCTCTATGAATGTAAGATATGATTTTTCCAATAAGATGTCTAAATCCCTAGTGATTATTTAAGAATATCGTTTAGCCATGTAATTACTGTCGTCTCTGAACAGCTGTATGTTTAATTGATTGCAACGCTTCGGGGCTCGAAAGATTTATCTTGGAGCTCCATCTACTGATTCCAAGGCGACACGACGCACAGAAACCATCCCTCAGCCTTCAGAGACACATCTCGGCTGTTCCAAATCGAGGTAAATCCCACCAAGGGCCTTAGGGCCAAGTAAAGAAGCCTGAGGATTGCTAGTGCGGAAGCAGGGCTATCAGACAGCAGGGCTATAGCTAGAGTCTGCTTCATTGCTGCAACTCCCCCATGCTGTAGTTTGACCATCACCAATCTCTGCAGAGTCAGCACAAGCATTCTGCTAACTAATTCCACCTGTGCAGTTCTTACACTTCTCACTGCCACCCTGGCAGTCACACCTGTAAAGCCACTTCCCAGGCTTTGTAGTGAACACAGGGAACTAATAGAGAAAATTTTCACTCGTTTTGGTCCCAGGTTCTGGGATGGAGGCAGCCTTGCCAGCCCCTCCCTTTCCCCCAACAGTAAGCTGGAGAAAAGCACTGCACAGACTGAGCCCCTCGGAACTGCAAGACTGTGTGTCCCAGGTTGCCAGGCATCTTCAGAAAGGGAATACAGATGGATGTCCTCTCTAAAGACAGCTGAGTGGCTTTGCAGAACACTTAACTCACAGTTCTGTCTTCACTTTAGCAGGACTAAATGACCTGTGTCAGAGTAAAACCATTGGTCTTTGATAACTCAGCATTTTCACAAAAGATATGCAGCATTCTGATTTAGAAAGTCACTTGGAGCTGTCATCTTGGGTATGCAGCATGAAAAGCACTTAAAACAGGTCTAATGGCAGCTCTTCTTAAGAAAAACTGAATTGTTTTCTCAAATCAGCTAAACCAGATTGCTTACAGAGAGACCAAAGGAAATGAAAGCTGTATGAAGAAGGTGGCTTTTGGAAACAAAATTCAAACACTAGAAGCAGTGCAGGCAGAACAAACACTTCCTATACAACTAACTGCATAGATACAGTGCAATGACTTTATAGTGAGACCTGGGGCTAAACTGATCAATTTGTCTCCCTATTCTTGCAAAAGGGTGGATGAGATGTGACTTGTACCTCCCTGACCTGGCATCTATCACTGATTAGAGAAGTTCTGAGAGCTGCTTCATTTTGCAGCTCGGTTGTGCCCCTATAGCTGTACATGAAGCAAGATACCTGAATGTACAGTCTTTTGACATCCTAAACACAGCTCACAGCACAAGAGTGGTCTGAAGAAAGGAATCTGTACCATTGTGGTACATAATGATGGGAGAGCAGCAACACTTCTCTTCATAGCCTGGGGTGCCCTGCTGGACTCCATGTTTCAGGAGGAATTCACAGCAGGAAAATCTCCAGAATTACTCTGGTTGTGCTAGCATTGCACACAGCCTGATGGCAACAGAGAGAAAAGGGATGTGAAGGGTCAAAAATATACCATTCTGCGAACAAAGAATGCTACAGGCAAGTTCTGCTGCACCAGGCAGCAAAATGACCTAGCCAGATGTCATGGGCACTAACCTCAGTCCAAACTGGATTCTACTCAGAGGAATAAGAACATTCAAAGAGAAAAACTAGGACACTGAAGTCTCCTTTGGAGATTTTTTCATATAATAGAGAACAATAGAATTCTTTTTGCAGGATTCTGTTTCTATCCTGAGGTCTTTACTGGCTATTAATTAAAATCATATTGTCTATTTATACAAAGACATCCACAGGCTCAAGCAAAAGATAAAAAGTAGATGTCCTATAATTAAAAAGAAGTCTGAAAATGTTTAATTATGTGTTTTATCCTCTCTGAAATGTAATTTAAATATGTTTCCTTTGCTATGAATAATGACATTAACTAGATGACTTTCACTCATCACAAGAACCCACTAAATCAAGGGCTGCATTTTGAAAGCCTGGGCCATGTACATAGAGCACACACACACCGTGCAGCAGCTTCTTCTGCACCTGCCTGCAGTTCCCATACCACTGCTTTCCACTCAATGCTTTCCAAATGTATTGTACATTTACATTTTTCTTTATTAATATGCCTGGTGCACTGTAAATACTAAAAGCTGTGTTGGTTTCACAGGTCACTAAAAACAGAACCAGCAGCAGGACAAATTAATCACTGCCACCTTCTCTTTCTCCTCATGAGTTTTGCTTTGGTTCTATCCACACAGAAGGAACACCCACCTAATCCATAAAATTCTGCTAATTTGTCCTTACCAAGAATACTTTCATCCACATTAGACTTCCCCCTGCCACTTGATAGGAACAAAGCATAAATGCCTGGCATAAATGAATCAGATCTAGCAGAAGCTTGAAACATTTTCTGGATGGAGCCGTCTGGTTGAATTTGAATTTCTTGGACCAGCACTCTGATGAAAAACACAACCCCCTCGAACCTATTTCCTGAATTCTTTACCTAGACCCACCCACAACCCAGCAACATTTTGTTAAGGGTCTTAGGAGACAGCAAGCAGCAGCACATCAGCTCCAACCAGGGAGGGCCCTGGCTGGCAAACGGAATCTAGTGATGCACAGTGCAGGGCGGGGGTGGGGGCGGGCACAGAATGGCAAGCAGAGATATCTGCTGCTTTCTTTAAATGGATATGCTATTTTTGTTTAATTTAGGCTATTGCTCAGACACAAAATAGTGGAGAGTGAGGAGACCCAGGTACTCAAGCAGTAACATGAACTGCTGGGGTTTGGCCTGCCCCTGGTGATTTTGAGACTGAATTTGAGGAGTGAGCTGCCATTCTGGTTTCCTCCACAGAATTTTGACTACAGTTTCCAAGTAATCTGTGCCCAGGTTTTAGGCTCATGCAGAAAGAGGCCTGGCTTTCAGCAAATGCCACAATTCAGGATGCTCCTTATTTGAAAGTCAGGTCAGTCACATATCTGAAAAGATCTAGTGGAGCATCATAGTTTGGAAAAAAATATCTGAGGGTATACTGCAACCCTCCTTTGAAGTCTCCTGGGAAATCCAAGTGATGCTTTTAACAATCATTCTATGTGTCTGTGCATGTCTGACTTGTGCATGCCAGCTGCCCACATGTGAACAGCTGGGATTCAGATTCTCCCCTGCTGGAGAAACACACTGGTAGTAGTCTTTGAAGAGTTTTTCCTATGCTGATACCAATCTAACATAATTTCATTACACTGAGCTATTCTTTTCACGCTAGTGAAAAGTCAGAGCAGACTCTACTGCATTTTATCAGTCTAAAATGATCATAAATAAGACCAGATTTGGTCTTCAATTATTTTTGCTTCCAATAGTCTTTACTGAAAGAGATGCATAACAACCAGTTTCTCCTTGCTTCTGCACACATTGATGATTGCTCTGTTCTGACACCAGGAAATGTGCGTTAAAGGAGAGTTCTTCCTGAGCAACAAGTTTATTGATTCAGGAATTGCTAAAATATTGTTACACAGTTCCACGTGATGAATGCAAAGGATTTCTGTCCAATGAATGGCAACTTCTATTCACAATAGATTGCTGTATTCTGGAAGCCTTACTATGAGCAGGAAGAAATTAAAAACAGGAATTCCCTCCACCTTCAGTTCTTCACATAAATCCTTTCTGGTTTTATTCTATTAATTGCCTACTGTAAGACTGATCTAAATCAAACTGAAAACCTTGAGGGCAGTACCATAGAATCACAGAATCCTAGAATGGCTCAGGCTGGAATACACCTCAGAGATCATCTGCCCCAACCTCCCCACCATGGGCAGGGACACCTCTCAACTAGACCCAGATGCACAGCCTCATCCAACCTGGCCTTGAACACCCCCAGGGAGGAGTCATACACAACTTCCCTGGGCAGCCTATTCCAGAGTTTCATCGCCCTCAAACTAGAAGAACTTCTTCCTAAGATCCAGTCTAAACCAACTCTCCCTCCTCAGCTTCAAAAGACTGCTTGTCATTTGTCCGTCTGTTAGGATAAATTACTAAACATTGTACTGTCCTCATTCACAGCCCTACCCCAAAGACTCTTCTAAGGCTTAATCTGAACACCCCTCAGAGTAATTATAACTATTTCCTAAGCAGCCCACAGGAACTCATCCTACTCCAGGAATCAACTCACATTAGCCCAGAAACACCCCATATTAGCCCAGGAGAAGACACTCAAAATTCTAAACTCTAATGTATAAAGCTCAGTAATTTCCAAAAACCTAACCCTGCCCTGCAACTCTCAGGGGGATGCAGAGGAGGCTCCTGAATGAAATACTGGTAACAGGCTGCAATCCCCAATCATGCAAGTCATTTAATTGCAGTGGTTTCTGTTCAGCTCTGCCAGCTGTGCTTCACCAATACAGTTCTTTCCAGATGTATTTGTGTTCTGATCAGTGCATAGTCTGATAGTAGTAACATTGTCTGTCATAGCACTATTACACGCATGGATGCAGAACTGTTTACAGTCAAGTTTATATAGACTTGGCTGTAAAAATCCACACAAAGCCTCAAACTATGATTTTTGTTTATTGTGGCAAAGCCTTATCATTCACAAGGAACTGTGATTTATCAAGGTACCTTTACTATCAAAATAAAGTATTGCTTTGCCAGGCAGTTTGCAATTAAAGATGAAACCACCCAGAAAAGCAAGCTGTACCGTGAAAATGGAGCAAGGATATAGAGATGGAAATTATTCTATGTGAGGTGGGAGAAAAACTCAAAGAGCTTAAAGCACTGGAATTGGAGGCACAGGATAATCTCTGTGCCTGGGCTGTGAGAGAACTGGCACATGAAATTGCATGTCCAGCAGCAAGGATTGTTAATAAAGCTGCCAACTGGGAGTGTGTCACCAGTGAAAAGCAAACCTCTTGCCTGTATTTCAGAAAGGGGGAAAAGGGATAACCACCAAACATAAGCATGACCTCAACAATACTGGAGGCTCTAGAAGGTATTTTTAAGAAAAAAAAACACCTCTGTAAGTGGACATCAGGCAAATGTCCAATGGCAAACAGGAACAGAATGCAACCTGGGCCTACCAGAGGTAAAGCAGATTGAGAGAATATATTGCTGCAGATTAAAATCACTGTTCTAAGCAGTAGAAGTGCTGTAGGTACTATCTATTATGCTTCTGTAAAGCAGGTTGTAAATAAAATGCTATAGCAGGAAACCCCCTTGCTTGTGCCAGAAGAGGGGCAAGTCTGCAGGGAGTGTTACTGGGATCCGTAAAGGATCAGTACTGGAATCTGTCTTGTTTAATATTTCCGGTAATGACTGTGACACAAGAAGAGGATGCTAATGAAATTTTGCTGAAAGCAAACACCAAGAGATATTACTCATACAGAAGAGGATTAAAGGCTCATATAGGAAGGAAAGAAATACTGTGACAACTGGAATTACAGCAATGGAATGAAAATTAACAGCATATATTGTATGGATGAAAAACCAATAGCAGGAGCTCAGCACTTGGAAAACAAACAAGGAAGAGATTTATCAGTCGAACACAAGCTAACCATGAGTCATGACTATGAAGACATCTGTGCAAAAGCTAAACACAGGCTCTGAACTGTTCTGGGTTTCTTACTGCTAGTGGAGATACAAAAATATTAACGCCAATGTACATGGTGCTCCTGAAATCTTATGGCAAATAGTCCTTTTGACTCTCCATGTCTGAGTGCTAGGACAGGTACAGAAACAGGAAAGATTGTCTTACTGAGATACTGAAGGCAGTTCAGCCTCTTTCCCCAGGCTTGTAGAAATCAGTCCTCACCAGTTCCCCGTTCTGAATCAGAGGACTGTTAAACAGATCACTGTCTGCATAATGGACCCAATGCATCTAGTCTAAAATATGTAATTTTTGGAGAATGGTTGTCTAATTATTGGCCCTATGTAATCACCCAGAAATACCCATCTCATACTTTATGTACTACCTCCACACAAATACTCAGTGACCTCAAAGATCACAGTATCACAGTATCACAGTATAAGCAAGGGTGGAAGAGACCTCAAAGATCATCAAGTCCAACCCATCACCACAGACCTCAAGACTAGACCATGGCACCAAGTGCACATCCAAACCCGCCTTGAACACCTCCAGGTGACTCCACCACCTCCCTGGGCAGCCCATTCCAGTGGGGAATGACTCTCTCAGTGAAGAACTTTCTCCTCACCTCCAGCCTAAACTTCCCCTGGCACAGCTTGAGACTGTGTCCTCTTGTTCTCGTGCTGGTTGCCTGAGAGAAGAAAGCAACCTCCTCCTGGCCACAATCACCCTTCAGGTAGTTGTAGACAGCAAGAAGGTCTCCCCTGAGCCTCCTCTTCAGCAGGCTAAACAATCCCAGCTCCCTCAGCCTCTCCTCACAAGGCTTGTGCTCGAGGCCTCTCACCAGCCTC
>WBNM01037913.1:6031-39850 GCA_013399055.1 Ramphastos sulfuratus | reverse complement strand
TTTTTTTTTTTTTTTTTTTACAGTAATAGAAAATTGCAGAGATAAGATTTCCTATAGATAATGATGGGTTTATTTCCCTTTCCTTTTAAAAACTCTTAACACTTAACAAATAGCACTTGACAAAAGAGAGTATGTCTACTAACTGGGACTCATCCGAATAAATCATATACATAAATATTTTATTTAGGCTATGATGCTGTCTTGTTCCTCTATTAAAGAAAATTAATGACATTAGTTTTGAACTGCACTTTAAAAAAGCTGGGATTTTTTAAGAGATAGATATCATATCTAATTAGTGGATATATCATAGCTACTCTTCTATCTCTGATTAATCACTTAAAATGCAGTATAGAGTTGTACAGTACAGGCTTGTACAGATTTTCTATTAAAGAGCAAGGAAACCTTTGGAGGTCTTCCAGTAAATATTCTGTGAACATTTCTGCCAACTGCAAGTAACAGCAACTATCATTAGCACTTCAACCTTTAAGAATACAGCCTGCTCAAAAAAATATCAAATTTGATTGGTTTTGTATGATTTCTGAGGCAAAGAAAGCTAAAACAAAATACAAATATTATAAACATGCAACTTCAATAACTGCAGATACACACCTGAGTCAGCAACAGTCAGCATTATGGAATTTGGTGATCACTTTTTCACAGGCAGTCATTAGTTAATGTTTCTGTCCCATTATATATGGTGATAGAAATCTTTCATTAAATATATAGGCGAATGTTCACTACAGTACTGCAATGCAGTATGTTTCAAACAATTTCAGATCTGACATCCATGGAAAACAGGAGTCACATGTTCACAGAATCAAAGAATAGCTCAGATTGGAGGGGACCTCAGAGATCATCTACTCCAGCCTCCCCACCATGGGCAGGGATGCCTCTCAACTAGACTCAGCTGCTCAAGGCCTCATCCAACCTGGCCTTCAACACCCCCTAGGAGGAGGCAGCCACAACCTCCCTGGGCAGCCTGTTCCAGAGTCTCACCATCCTCATACTGAAGAACTTCTCCCTAAGGTCCAGTCTAACCCTGCTCTCCCTCAGTTTCGAACCATTCCCCCTGGTCTTGTCTCGAGACGCCCTGAAGAAAAGTCCCTCTGCAGCCTTCCTGTAGGATCTCTTCAGTTATTGGAAGGCAGCTCTAAGGTCCCTTCAAAGTCTTCTCTTCTCCAGGCTGAACAATCTCAGCTCCCTCAGCCTAACTTCACAGCAGAGGTGCTCCAGGACTTTGTGGCCTCCTCTGGACTCCCTCCAACAGCTCTGTGTCCTTCTTATACTGGGGACACCAGAACTGGAGGCAGTATTGGAGGTGAGGTCTCAGCAGAGCAGAGTCAAGGGGCAGAATCCCCTCTCTTGCCCTGCTGCCCACACTCCTCCTGCTGCAGCTCAGCGCACAGCTGCCTTCTGTGCTGCATGAGGGCACTGCCAGCTCTTGGGGAGCTTCTCAGCAACCAACACCCCCAAGTTTCTTTCTTCAGTGCTACTCCCAACCCACTCCGCACCCAGAGTGGATTTGTGTCTGTTAAGATATCGGAGTCCTAATAAATTTTAAGAAAACAGTAATGTTGTGTGAATGGGAAATCTGTGGGTTCATTGTACTTGGAAGACAAACAGACTTTCAGGAATAAAGACACTTCTGGTGGTAGAGGCCAAGGATGCCTGAGGCAGACCTCAGCACACCCTACAGCATGTTCTGACAGAATTAGACACTGTGCATGAAGTGCACTTCTGGTGCTGGGGTTATTGCACTGATAGGTCAAAGCAGGTGTACCTTGCCCCCTCCCAGAAATTCAACCCCTTTCCTTAGTTTATAATGTACAGCGGAAGTTATTTTGACAAGACTACAACCATCCAGTACTTCATTTTATATAAAAATGTGTGTGTTTGTTTCTGCTGTTACTTTAAAGACAATGACAGATATGCAGAAAGACAGAGGAGTGCTGCTGTTCAGGAAAAACAAGGAGCATTGCCCACCAGCAGCCATCAGCAAGCAATGCTGACCTGGTATTTCCCTTCATTTCATCTTTATATAACAGACATGGGCAATAAGCAGAAGTCTTCCAAGCAGCAGCTACATTACATCTGGGTACTGGATGGGTGAAGGCTGCATGTCCTGCTGCTGGGCATTCAGCTACCCTTTCATTTCTTCCTGCTGTTGTTGGGAGCCAGAGTGCATTGATGGCTGCCATTGCTGCCCAAAGCATGGTGCCTCTGAGGGGCTGGACTTCAGAGCAGAGCAGTCATCCAGCAACACAGCCTGCTGCTGAGGAAAGAGATAAAGAGGGGACTGCCCAGAGGAGCCACTGTTGAGTAGGTCAAGCTTTCCAACAGCACAACCCTGCAGCAAAAGCCAACCTTTTGTGACAGTTAGGTCCCATAGCTTTAGGGAAACTTAAGAGACGATTTGGTGTCTTTTTCTATTTGTTTTCTGGAGTTGATCAAACTAAACTTTCCTGACTTAAAATCATTTTCAGTTTACATTCGAAGGAAACACTGCTAAAAATCTGTGGTCTGATTTTGTTATTTTTCTGCTTCACAATAGCTTATCTTGCAAAGTGTTCCCTCTATTGCAATGAAAGTCTGATTTGATGATCACAATGTACGAAATGCCAAGAAAATGTGCCTCTTTGGCTTCCCTCTTGCTTCCATGGTGAAATACTTTACTATGGCTTCTCACCAGTGTAAGCTGCTGGTCAGCCCTCTGCTACTTTCACATCATCTTTGTCCATAGTCTCTGCTGCAACAAGTGATTTGCTTCCCACTGTTGAATAACCCTTTCCTTTTGTAACTTCCTGCATCAAGGAGGTAGAAGGGGAGGATGCTCTATCAACGCCTTATCTTCTATCCTATTTTTTACTTACTATGTTGTGTTAGTGGACTTCCAGGGGCAAGCTGAGGTAGCTCATTGACACTTTCCATGGTGGACAGAGAGAGAGAAATGCAAGTTGTATTAATACAGCAGGAAAGTCAGTCTGTCAAAGGAGAGGAGCTGTACTTCTCTATTTGGAGACAGGCAGCCATTCTTTCAACTTGTCTTTTTACGCTTATATTTGCAGAAGTCCTCTCCAGTGAAAATACACCTCAAACATAAGTTCATATAAATAGGCAAATAGTGCACATATGTAATCTAGAAGGTTCCACAAAATTGGAAAGTCTCTGTTCTCATTGTCCACAGGGAAACAGTATGGAAATAACATAGAATGGAAGGGATGTTCTGAAGAGCATCCTTCAGTATACTTGGCTGAAATCAGCTAATGCAAATGCATCAATGCTAGTACTTGTTTTCCCTTCCCCACTACAAACCACAGCTGGTCTCTGACATATGGGGTTCAGGAGCCAGCAAGAAGCTTCATCACCTCACTGTGAGTCTATAAATCCCCAGAACTAGGTCTGAAGAGCAGCTGATGTGCTACTGGTACGAATATCAACACCCAGTTCTAGCATGCATGTCAGAGGTTAACCACCACTATTCTTCCCTGTTCTCTCTCCAAGGTAAACATTGTGATGATTATTTTCATGCTATGCTGATAAGTAACTAATATCTGGTCACTTAATCTGTTTCACCGAAGTATTTGTGAATATTCTGGGCTGAAATTTTGGCAAACAGCTGGGTCTATTTATTTTGCATTGTTCAAACTACTTCAGATATTCTGAAATCTAGTTCAGATTCGGGGAGGAGAAACGCAGTTAGCAACTGAGGGATATGTACCAGTGTTGACAATCACAAATGGAATCCTGCTCACAGCAACTCCTCTCGGTATTTGTAGTAGTCTTTCAGCTGTCTCCTGCCTTAGCCATCTATTAGCATTGCTTTAGGCTTGCTGACAAGGTAATGTGGCAATTTCAGCACAAAATAGGTGCTAAGCAAAGATGACTCTGAATGGGCCACTAATATCCTATGGTGAGCGTGACTGTTTCTGCCTGAAATCTCTCTTTCACTGTTTGGGAGAACTCAGATGTGATTTTCTGTTCTTTGTGTCTAAGAGAGTATGACAAGAACTATAGCTGAGGGGAAGGACAATGAGGACTCTGCATTAAAAATGTGTTTATTTCTCTAGGCAGAAGACCGATTGACAAGCCTGGTGGTATCCAGGCTAAAACCAGCTAAATTTGGGAACTTCCTAAAGTAAAATGGTGCTGTCACTAAGACAGCCCTGCAGAGACTTCAGGTTTTAAGATTTCCAATTTTTTAAGAGCTCAAAATTTTAGGGTTTCCAAATTGGTTTAGGGCTCAATTTTTTAAGGTTTCTGTTTTTTAAAACTCTCTAATTTTTAAGCTTTTCACTTTTTAAGTTCTCCCATTCTGAAACAGCTCAATTTTTGAAGGCTTCACAATTTTTTGTAGGGCTCCAATTTTTAAACTTTTCTACTTTCTAAGGGGGATCAAATTTTTTAAAAGCTTACATTTTTAAGGTTTCCTTTTTTTTAACTCAAATTTTTAAGAGACTTCAATTACAAGAATTCCAAATTTTTTAACAGCTCAAATTTATAAGGTTTCTAATTTTCCTTTAGAGCTCAAATTTTTAAGAGACTTCAATTTTTACGGTGCCAAATTTTTTTTAGAGCCACAGCAGGCTGCTCTTTGGGTTTTCAAGTTCTCTTTTTTATTATAGCTTACAAAAGTGACCTTCTAAAGAACAAAAGGGATAATTCTTGAGATTCTTAGATAGAGGGATACACAGAAATACCCAGACTTGGTATGGGTATCATACAATGATGTATGATGCTTATCTCTTGCAAACCAGCTGAACATCTTTCATAGAACATTTTTAGCAAAGATTTATGTTTTTATAGATAGGGATTTTAAAACACTCCATCACTGATTTGGAGAAAGGACCTCTGTGTGTGTATTTATGTCCATCTCATTTTTTTCTCCTAAATATATTTTATTCCCTGCTTGTATGGGAGACCTATTAATGCAGAATAAGAACTGGTATGTGTTTCGTTTCCTCGTTGGGGTTGACTTCTTTCCTTGTCCAACCCTGTCCTTCTGGTACTCATGGACTAACCAGATCATAGACTTCCCAGTTTAATTATTATTGTTTTTCTCATAAATAAAGCTCTTTTTACAATACACAAAGAGCAGTCATACTAATGAAGTCTCTGTTATTGATGTTTAAGAACTTAGTTACACACTAAAAAGACTCCAGTTTTAAATGCTCAAGCTTTACTCGTGTTCGGTATAGAAACCAGAAGTGCTTTATGTAACTTTTATAAATGCTGTACTTTAGACTTATGTGTGAACTCCATCCAGTTTCCTTTGATCACAGCATGAAGTTTCACCTTTTTGATACAGCAGCTGAAAATCAACATCTGCTTGTTCTCCATTTAAAACTTGTGTAACGACAACATAAAAATTCAGCCCAATGGGACTCCTGCTTGAATTACTGAAGACAACACTTTCAATAAAGGAGCTGGCACTGGAAGAGAACAGTTTTATATCAATTGATATAAACTGAATCTGTTTATATCAATTGAAGCAACTTAGCTGGGATGAGGTTTGGTGTAACCCAAACAGGCTTTAGCCATTTCAAACCCTGTGGTAGATATGATCTAATCCCATTGAACTAGTGCACTTTTCATCCTACTTCTAAAAATGTTTACTACAGTACAATTTCACAGGGATTAGGAAGGTGGAAAATACAGTTTACAGCAGCAACTCAAAGAACTTTATTCATTGTCATGTAGGCTTCCTTTGGGCAGGATTAGACAGTCTCATAAGCATGTCAGCAGATAGATGAACCTTGCAATTCTGTGGCAGATACCATTGATGGATAAGGACTAGAGTTAGCTCAGCTGTGAAAGGAAGATTTGGTAACACAGTCAGTCTGGGGATGCTTTAAAGATGTTTTTTTCTAAGGAGTGTCTAAATATGAGGATGACTACAAAAGACAGCATGAAGGTGTACTGTCAATGCTAACTATACTACCACTAACTATTATCTATTTCACTAGCAGTATTCTGGGCCAGGTGAAGCTGGGTGTCCACATCTTGACAGTGAGTAAGAGTTGAGAGGTATAACATGGATAAAATGTGAAAGGGATTTTTCTTCCCTTGAAAAAAGGGAAACAAGCAGGATGTAACTAATGCAAAAGAGAAATAGGAGGAAGGCAAAGGGATGCACAAGGTAATCCAGAACAATCCTTGCTGAAGACTTCAGAGTGTGTAAGAGCAGGGGAAGGTTGCATATGTCCTCAGAGGAAAGGCTGCAGCGGGTATCTAATCGAGGCGAGCGGGGACGGAAGCCTGGTTTTCTAGCCATGTGGATGGACAGGAGATCTGTATGACTGCAGAACTAATGATCAAACTGTATTTTAAGGGACTAATGCACCAGTGACTCCTTATACAGGAGATGAAAACAGCTTCTACCCAGCAACGAGACAGGGAAGGGATTTTCCTTGGCAGTTTAGAGAAGATTTCCTGCCAGTCTATGGGGCTGACCTGAATAAGGGGTGAGAAATTAACCTGTAAGCACCTCAGCCAGTGCAGGAAGCCACAGCAGTCTTCCTGTAAACCCAAGAATGAGCAATGCCAGTTAGCAGTCCTCAGGTGGAGTCAAGGCATAATAGATAGTACCTACAGCACTTCTACTGCTTAGAACAGTGATTTTAATCTGCAGCAATATATTCTCTCAATCTGCTTTACCTCTGGTAGGCCCAGGTTGCATTCTGTTCCTGTTTGCCTTTGGACATTTGTTAACAGAAGGGGGCTGGGCATGGTGATGGAGAGCATCTGAAGCTTGGATGATCCTCCTGTGGCAGTTCTGTCTGTGCAGGTAAATGTCCTCATGTTGATTATGCCATGATTGATATCCATAAACATGGGACTAATCAGTTCCAACATAGAAGAGCTGATAATACCTTAATTGTATCAATGTCTATATAATGACTCATGGCAGCACATAATGGATACTGCCAAACTACTAAGAGAATTTCTGAAGAGAGGATTTCATCTACATATGATTTCATTTACATCTACATATTTCATCTACATATGTGACGTCTTAAAAACCTGAAAGATATTCTTGATTGCTATGCAGAAGAAAACATTTATTTTGAACTAAGTTTGCAAATATTTGTTAATAGAGATCTCAGACTGAACACATTTATCCAGTAAGTTGCTACTGCTTTGTGAAATGTCAGATCTAAGCAGAACAATTTCCTTGCCAAAAAAACATTTACAGCATAAAATGTTAGCTGAAAAGCTGAGAAAGAGGAAAAACCAAAACCCAGTTCTCTGCTATTCATTTTAAAGGCGGCCTTTTGATTTGTTCTTTTTGAGCTAAATTGTTTTTCTCCACTGTTTCATGTACAAAGCAAACTGCATACCAAAACCACACACTTCAAATGATTCAAGAGTTGGAAAGAAGTAGAGACATTATTGCTATACAGTTCAGTAACATGAAATCAGCAGGTTGCTTTCCTTTCATTTTGGCAAGATAATAATTCTTATAAATGCTATTTTAATACAGAACTTTGTCTGCACACACTCTATGCTACACTCCCACCATGTGTTACCAAAAAAGCTAACCTGAATAAGTTTTGCAGAAAAGAGTCTTTATCATGCCTTATTTCTTTCAAATAATAACTACAGGATATGAAGTATCCACATACAATTCCACATCTCATTCCCAAAATGCCTTTTGAAATTGTTGTCTCCTCTGTGTGATGGTCTTCCTAATGGTCTATGTGATAAGCTAACTCAAGTGCATATATAAACACGTAACAGGAGTGCAATAGCAGAAATCTTCAAGCTGTCTGCAGAAATATTTACCTCCAAAGCAAAGCAAATCATAAAAAGAAAGTCTAGTTATGTTCCACACAATTTACATGGGAAGTATAATAAAACCTGAATGCTTAGGTGAAAATTGTGCAAAGGACAAAGCCACATGGCTTTGGAAGACCTGGCTTATTAATAGAGAAACTGCTACAGCCTATGTCTGCTTTACCCTCTCAAGTCAGAAGAGAGAGAAATTTAAGTGTGCTTGAGTAAATATCTCAAAGACTAGTATTATGTGACTGAGAATAGAAAATTACTGGGGAACACGTGCATTCTCCTCCGCTGTTTCAGTATCCCACTGACCACAGATGGTGTTATCTATGGAAAGATAGAATTACAGGGTTTAAAAATGTGTCAGCCCTCCTCTTTCATCCTACAGCTCAACGCACACAGCCTATACATGCAGCAAAAATATCGAGTAGAAAATCAGGAATATATTTTCTGTCTGTGGATACCAAGGCCCCAGCACAAGTAAGAAGCATTTCAGAACCCCCTTTTAAAGCAGCTTCTGTTGCAGGTGTATCAATCAAGTAGGCAAAAATGGTAACATTTCTGAACTAGGCAGAAGCTGGTAACGTGTTCTGGTCACGTTTTCAAGGGTATTTAGCCACAATGCACAGGTGCCCAGGCGCATGGAGCTGGCCTTCTATGTAAAGATTTGGAAGTCTTCTGGGGAAAATGGTCTAACAGTGAGGAGAGGGAGCTGATGCCATTTGCATGTGTGATTTACTGCCTCCCACTCACAAAATGAGCTGCTGTGCATGCAACCCAGCACTCAGTTTCTACAGTGCTCCTACGTGACCTGCTGTGTGCCTGGGCAGATCTGGCCCTGCTCCTGATCCCTGACTGTATGGATGCAAAGCACGGCAGACTGCCCCTCGTGCAAAGCAGCTATCAGAGAGTCAGTCTGCAACTGGGATACCAAAATCCATAGGCTGGAATTGCTGCTGTGCTGAGTGGTCTAAGGACAGTGTGCATTTGAGGAATTGGGTCTTAACTGTTTTCAAGGGCAAATTTAGGCTTGTATGTCGGTACTGCACTTAGGAAAACTGCTCCCCAAGAAATGAAATTCACTGGAAACCTGCAGGAGTCATGCAAAGATCTACTACATCTTCTGAAGCTTGGATCTAGGCTGAGCCTTGGGGGCTTGCAGGGCACAGGGCCTGGCTGCTCACTAAGGCAAACCAGACTGTTGCCCAGTTTCTTATAGGGTCTGCAGGTGTTGAGGGTGCACCCAAGTCTTGCAGGAGGGTTTGCTCCAAGGGAAGGAATTCTGCAAGGCTGCTGATTTTGCTTCAAGGGAAGAGATTCTGCAAGGCTGCTGTTGTTTCAGAGCGAGAGACAGATATTCTTTTGAAACTCCTAAGTAAAACCCATCCTAACTACTTGGTGAGTTATTTTAATGACATTCTTTTGAATGTAGAAGCAGCTAGTGGCACCTCAGGGTGTAAGAAAAATCAGCAGTGTTCCTTTCATTGCAAAGTGGAGAGTTTTCTCCTGGAAATGGGCTAGTGTGTGAACCATAGGTTTGGAGCTACCAGCAATAAAAAGTACCAAGTGCTTTCTAAGCACTACTGGAACTGGAGCATTCCAATATTTCTAATTGAAAGCCTGTCTTGCTTTCCAGAGAATAAGGAATTCCAAGACAAGAAGACAGGTCTTTGAAGGACATATGCTTTCTGCTTTCATCTTAGTACCCTGCTTTGAAACACTGAATGATGAAACAGTGTTTTTTGTTTTTCTCTGCTGAGGCACTCACTCCTCCAGATCAAGAGAAGCATGCTGCAAATTGGAAACAAAATGGAACCCAAATTCTGTGCCTATTAAAAGCAAACGCATGAGGGGTGTAAAAGTGAGCGTCTATGTTAAAGTGCCAAAAAGGGAAACGCTGCCATACACATGCACTCATCCAAAACTCCCCACTTTTGCACACACCAGCAGAATGAAATGTACTAAAGTCTTTTGCATGTCGCCCTCTGCTTTTGCTGATACACTCTCCCCTTTCTTTCCTCCTCCAGCCCCCGATGCCGGACGTCCAGCTTCAGCCTGCACCATGCCTGGCTGAAGAGGGGAGCGCCTGAGGGTCCAAGGCAGCTCCCGTGCCAGAAGCTCCCCAGAGCAGGGCATTCCCCACCCATGGCCATGGACGCTCCTGCTCCGCCTTCCGAAGTTGCTACATTCTGGGGCGCAATGGCCGTGCCCTAAATAAAAGCCCTGAGGAACCAGCCTGGCTCTGCCAGGGAGCTAAGGCAAGGTCGGTGTGACATGGAGGCTGAGAAGGCTGCAGCGAAGGCAGCCCTGCGGACCCCCAAGTGCTCCCGCTGCCGGAACCATGGCTTCGTGGTGCCGGTGAAGGGCCACGCCGGGCACTGCCGCTGGAAGCTGTGCCGCTGTGACAAGTGCTCCCTCATCTCCGAGCGCCAGAAGATCATGGCAGCCCAGAAGGCCCTGAGGGAGCTGATTCCTGATCCCCCCGCTGACGCAGAGCCCACTCCTGTGGGTGAAGGCCCTAAGGTGGCTGCTGGGGTGGCCAGTGGCCCCGAGCAGACTGCCCAAGGAGGGATAAGGGGCGCCCAGCCCACCAGCAGCAAAGGCAGAGCCATAGGCATGGCGTGCAGGGGACCACCACTACCACCTTCTGGCAGTCCTCCCTTCTGGGACTACGGTAAGGACCTGTCCCTAAAGCCTCTTCCCTGCACCCACCATCTTTCTTTCTGCATTCATTGTCCTCCTCCATCAAACCCTGCCACTTGTGCAGTTTGCACCTGCTGGTTCCTCAGTCTCTAGCTCCCTGGAAAGCCGTTCCTGCTGTCTCTTCTGCCTTGCCTCCTGAGTGGAGACGTGCTTGGCTTGCATGTTGAGTGTGTAACCCTGCATTTATTTACGTTTTTGCAGGGTCTGCAGGGTGGGTCACTTGCCTCTGCAGTGACAACAGCAACGTGCTCAGCCTTGCTGCTCATTGCAAAGTTGAAGCTTAAGCAAGTGGCTTTTCACATAGGGAATTTGATCCGGGGGTGGAGAGAACAACAAACTGTTCCACTGCACCGTAGGTGCTGGTGCACAAGCCTCCACCACAAAAATACAGAAAAGTCAGTGATGGCAGGTAAATGAGGGAGTTAATGCTGCAGTTGACTGAAGTAAGCATTTTATGGTGGCACTGTAAAAGAAATTCCTGTTGGAAAGATTTTACTCGACTAGGATCACTTTGTATGAAACTGCTTTTGGTGTCCTAAGAGCAGAGCCCAGGTTTTGCAGGTGGAATAGCTGTATGGTCTGTGGTCTCTTAAATCCCTACCATTAATAGAGTGTTTGGTGTAACTTCTCTAGTTTATTACCATTTCACTTCATACTATTACTATTTACTAGAGTAAGTTCATGGATCCCTTACTGACTGCAGTAGTCATTAGTCAGCCTCTGGAGAGCTGTGCTGAAAAGCCCAGAGGAAATACTTCAGGCATTTCTAGTTCTTACCCAATCTATCAATAATTGTTCTTCATAGCATAGTTTCCTAAGACAATAATGGTTATGGATGATGTCAGCTGTACAGGTGCCTGGCAGTCCCTACCTTACTAACATTTTTAACTATTTTTAAAAATGGTTAGAGACAAGTAATATAATTATAGTACTGCAGAGGCAGGTCTTCTCCAATTCTGCCACTTCTCTACCAATAGAAGGTTGTGCAGACAAGAAAGACTCAATTTGTACTCAAATAATCACTGTCTGTTTTTAAGACTTCGGAAGCACCACATAAGATTCAAGACAAAAAACAAGAGTCACCGACTCCTGCAACTGAAATTGCCTTGTCTATAAATTAACTTTAGAGACAGAAAGGACTGAAATTAGAACTTTGCTTTTTTTTCTGTAGATCTTTGGTTTAAGTTCTGTTGTAGTTCAACGTTTTAAGGCAGGTTGTTTTTTGTTGCTGATGTACTAAGATTCTGAAGCCACTGCTTTACTAAGGACTAGGTTCACAATACACAAGATAGAAGGCACTGAGTATCACTGGCTGCACCTTAGTTCCTTAAAAACCCACAAAATAAATTCATAAGGAGCTAAGCATGAAAACAAAGGGACAGATTCTCCTGCCTGAAATTTGGTCCTACAGATATGTCTACTGAGCTCCAGAGAATTACGTGGATATTATTATTTGGTTTTCTGTCATTGTTTCCTAGCTCACCCTGCTTTTCCTACAGAATACATGGTCAACCCAGAATATCTGGAGAAAGAACATCCTAAAGTGTACCCTGGGTGCTCTGGGATATATCCTTATCACCCATTTCCCATGGGATTTGCCATCAGTGAGTCACCTCCAGGGATGTCCCTTCAGAGAGGTTTCCGACACATGCCTAGCAACGCTGGGCTGGGGAATGCAGCTTCTGTGTCGGTAAGTAGCAGTTCTGATTAGCTGTGGAAATCTTGCTGTCCTTCCCTTTAGCTGCCTCCTTGCTGTTCAGGTACCCACAAAACGTCACCCTGCTTACTCCACAGAATTTTGATAAATCATGCTGAAGAAAACCAGAGCTGTGAGGTGCTCTTTGGGGCACAGAAGCCTCTTGGTGTAGTGTGAGCCACTCACTTCTCTGGGCCCTGGGAAAAATCCATAACTAGCAGGGAGGTGGTAGCAAGGAGCTTATTCCTAGGTTGCCTCTCTGTTGCATGAAGACTTCCAAACTTGCACAGGGGCAAGTGCAGCAGGTCAGTGGTGAAGATGAGCTGGCTCTGGTTTAAACCATCTGCTCTACTGGGATGCCAGAGCAGATGACAAAACCTCAGAAGGTCTGTCTCAGCTGAGACATGGTCTGAGAAGCTGCTACTTCTCAGTTTCAGCATGTTGCATTATGCACAGACTGCACATCTATTGTGTGCACAGATGTGGCATCGTAAGGCCACAAAATGGGCAGGAAATGTAATATTCACAGGTAAAAGCGCAAGCACATTGTTTGACTGCAGAGATGTCCTGGGAAAGAGTCTTTAGATGAAGCTTTGCTTCATGTGTTTCCTCAGATTCCAAATGAAAGTGGAGATTTCCACCAAGGCTACTACGCTCCTCTGCCTCAGTTCATTCCACCAGGGCTTCTGCCAGGGATTCATTACATCCCACCCCCTCTGTCACTGAATGTCGTGGCTGAAAACAAGGAAGTACATGGTAAGGAAGTATGAGATGAGCCTTGGGAGATCCAGTTTTTGGCCCTGTTTCAGTACCTGGCCCTGTTTCAGTACCTAGCCACAGAGGTGGCTCCCCAAGAGACCCTGATTCCAGCTAGTTTACAGGGGTTTCCAGATCCTTGTGATAGAGATCCTGATTGAGATCCTGAAGTCCAGGACAGATTGTCAGCTTGTACAGCTGCGGGAAGGGCTGACTTAGGGGAAGCAACCTGACATGCTTGGGTGTTCTATCTGACAAGCATCTGAGTCTTACTCAGGATGCTGAAGGCCCCAAGCCTGAGACCTATTCCAGAATGAAAATACTTTTCTAAATTACTATTTTGCAGGACATGTTTTAAAAACTATTTGGCTCTGTTGCAATTCAGACAACATTTTTTAAAACTGCAGACTAATGCTTAGCAAGAATACTACAAAATTTCATGCTCGTCTGAAAATTGCTGTAAATGAAAGACTGACTCTTCAAAATCTGAAGTTGTTTTATAGAATATCACAGGATTTTAGATTCTGGCATAGGTTAAGTCTTTGCACCCCTCTCTTTTTGGTCTTTTTTACATACATGTGGACATGTAATTGTGATTATGTTTGAGTTTCTCATTTGGCTGCAGCTAGCTGTGACCACAAGAGGGTAGAGCTGCTCAGAGTATTACCCCCGAGCCCGGGATGACTGAATGGGATGGTTTGTTTTAAATTCATTTTGAAAACGCAGCATAATAAGCATGATTTTGTTGTTCTGCTTGAACACAAGAATAAAGAGTTGTTAATCTGACTATTTATGAAACAGATTACAATAATTGCCTAGGGAAAAATCAAATCTCTTGTGTAAGAGGGAGAAGAAGAAGAGGAGTATAATTACCTGATTAGAACTAGAAAGATGTTGATGGTGGTTATGCAGGACACAATATGAGTTGGGGGTTTTTTTGGCCTGTTTTCTCAACAACATAAGGCTCGTGCAATCTCATTCTCTTTTAATGTCACTCCTCTCATAACTTTTCAACTGATTAGTTATTTTCAGCCAAACATATCTGTTGCGATCACAGGCCTACACAATATTGATCTGCAGGGAAACAGATGCCTCCCACAAAGGGTTTGTTTGCAGCCCTGTCGTGGTGTTTGGCTGTTTGTCAGCTCGCATTCAATTCCTGACTGATGTGTGTGTGTACCTTGGCCAACAGCCAAGTGCCTGCCAGTCAGCTCAGCAGTGGGCACTATCTCCAGAGCAGTCAGAGCACACCTGCTCTTTGCCTGGCTGGAAAGCCAGGAAGAAACCAGTAGGAGGTGCCGTGAACAACGTGTAGATAAAGAATATGGCAGTGTGTAGGATGTACATATATTGTAGAAGTGCAAAGTTATTTTCAAACACCAATAAAGGCATTAGGGCTTTGATGCAGCATGTAGGAGATGCTGGTGTGCTGGAGGTGAAATATCTGGGCTGAGTTTGAGAGGAAGAGAGGAAACTGAGAGCTCACAGGCAAACCAGAAATTGCATGTGAGGATTAATGAGGGGTTTGTGATTTGAAAGTTCTGGAGGATAGTGCAGCAGCAATACCTGTAGGGAGCTGCAGCTACTCTGTTTGGAGTATGTAGGAATGGGAAGGAGCTGGGTGTAGCAGAAAGACATGAGGGACATGGAGAGAAGTATTGGCATTGCATGAGGAAAACGGAGAAAATCCAGTACTCTACTGGTAGAGTGAAGTTGTGCTGACCAAACAATCCTAAAAACGGGACAGTGGATAGAGAAGGGAGGTCAGGAGAGCACCCCCGTAGACAGAAAAATGCCATCTAATGACCTCAGCCCATATTGCACAGTAGTGAAATCACAACCCAGGCACACAGCCGTAGGAAACAATGCATCACACATCGTACTGCTGAAAGAACAACCCAGTTTACCCCGTTTTCTTAGTACTGTTGGAGAAAGTACAAATTAATTCCACTACATAGCATTTATGCTCCAGGATAGGTAAGAATTTGCAGTTGTGACACAAGGAGAAGGGGTAGTTCTACATGAGGTCATACCCGAAATAGCCTGCCAGCCAAGGATGGGATACAGGTGGAGAGGAGAACTACAATAAAACTTATCTTTGATTCTGGTATTCAAGATGCTTAAAAAAAAAAAAAAAAAAAGAGAGAAAATCTGTAACATTTAGTGCATTGTGATGTGTTATGATTCCATTGTGTCTTTTTTCCCCAAGAAAGGAACTGACTCAAACCTGCAGTTAGACTTGGGAACATCCTTCCTCCAGACAGACCTCCAGAATTGAGGTGAAATGGACTTTCTGGCAAGACTTGCAGGAAAATAGATAGAGAAGAAATCTTCGTGATCTCTGCCCCAAAGGGAATCTGAGATGAAAATGACTTTAAAAAAAAAAAACGAAAGTCCTGCCTGAGAAAGATCTGATGTAGTATTGCCTAGTAATAGTATGGAGGTTTGACAAAACAAACATGAAGTGTGTCCAGTAAAACAGCCAGTACAGCATCTGAGCAGAGAGTCTGAGTGCAGATTTGTTGGCTTCTTACAAGAGCAAGCCATAGAACAAACAAAACCCCAAGCTGCCTGTGAGGAAATGGGGGAGCTTTTCATGCAAAATTGGCAAGGTGCTACCTTATAAAATGAAAATCCATAGCTGCAGTTGAAGAGGAGATTATTCAGTCTGTCAAAGCCTTTGAAAATTGACAGGAGTGTCACAAAGGCACTGTGGTGAACTGGGTCTTAGGAACCTGCCTCATACTCCTCCAGTGCAGCTTCAACACTTGCTGTTTTGAAGGATTCTTGCTACCTTTCTTTAAGCATGGCTGAAACAATCAGCTGTTGTCTGAAGTGCCCCATCTCACTTTGGAGACCTGCAGCTCTTGATGCCAAGCACCTTTGAATGAGCTGCCTCAAAACCAAACTGGGCTGACAAAACTCATTGTGCATTGAGAGTTTACCTCTAGAAATGTGATTGATGCCAGGTGTAACGCAAACTGAAGTACAGGGTTTTGGGGGGGTTGTCTTCTTTAATTGTAACCTTTATCTGTTCTTCATTTCTGTTTCAGCTACTGAAGCTGACAGTCAGCATTCAGGGGTGGTTAATGAACCTGGCCAGCCATCTTCTTGCCCAGAAGAGATGAGTGAAGCCCAACCTGTATCTTCTGAACAGTGAATGGGCTGGAGAAGAGCTGAGTGTCAGGCTGCACTGTTTTAATCACTGAGGAGAGCCTTAAGTTACCAATGAGCAGTCACAACAGCTAGATGAGTACCTGCCTTGCTCTATATATAACTACCAGGCTCCCAGCTCTGCCTCTCTAGCTCTATAAAACCCTTGTTCCTAAAAGCTTTTTCATACTCTTGACAAATCCCTTTACCCCTTAAGGGGGTGGAAGCAGCAAATTATTATGACTGAATTTGTTTGCCTGAGGTTAGATGGATCCCTGACTTTGCAGTAAGGTCTCTGAGACATTCCATAACATTGTCATGTTCATTTTGAATGTCCTTGCTGTTTTTTACACGTAATGTCAATGTCGTTTAACTTGGTACAGGTGAAATGGAACAGCCCTGTTTGTGAGTAAAGGGCTTGTATCAAAGGTGTGTACAAACTCCTTAGGAAACTAGGACAAAGCACCGTTTAGCATAATAATTAGTCCATTCCATACATCTTAAGATTGCCAATAAGAATGTTTAATTACAAATGAAAGTTACATTTCTCTACTGTTTTGCCTAGAGGAACTGGTTTTGTATCAAGTGTATCAGTTGTTAATGTTTTAATAATTTTTTGGGGGAGAGTTTTGTATAATTTTAAAAAGACGCATTAAATTGTTAGTATGGTTTTGGTGATTTGAGGCTTGCATATCTGTTGTCCTGAATAGTTTTGTGTAACAAACTGGCCTGGAGAAAGATTTAGGTATCAGTATTTTTATTCTACAACCTGGGACTGCTGCTGTAGAGGTGAGTGCAGCTAAGTAAACTTTTTCCTTTTTGGCTACTTTACTGATAATCCCTTGCTCAATCAAAGAATCACAGAAACATTCTGGTTGGAAAAGACCCTCAGGATCACCAAGTCCAACTGATATCCCTGCTCTGTAGGGTTCACCCCTAAACCATATCCCCAAGCACCACATCCAAACAACCTTTAAATACATCCAGGGTCAGTGACTCAACCACCTCCCTGGGCAACCCATTTCAATGCCTGATCAGCCTTTCCATGATTTTTTTTTTTTCCTAATGTCTAGTCTAAACTCTACCCAGTTGCAGCTTGAGGCCATTCCCTCTTATTTATCACTAATTACCTGTCAGAAGAGACCAGTACCAGCCTCTCCACAACGTCCTTTCAGGTAGAGAGTGATGAAGTCTTCTCTCACCCTCCTCCTTTTCAAACTAAAGAGCCCCAGATCCTTCAGCTGCTAAATGCAAGAGGTAAAGAAATTACACTAAGCCAATTTTTTTTAAATGCTTCCCAGCATATACAGATGTTTAGGGGACAGTAAGTTCAAGTAGAAAACTTCGTACTGCCAAGAGGAAAAACTGAAACCCACAAGTATCTGTGGCAAATAATCTGATGTACAACTGTTATATAGATTGCAACTGCATCTCTGCTCCCAGGAGTGTCCCACACCTCCTCCTAAAACTGCTGTTTGCTTGGGAAAATCTAGATACAGCTTTAAAGAGTCTGGAGAGAGCAAAGTTTTTTTCCAAAATAATCTGCAAGTAGAAATACAGCACAAAAAACAGCACCCACAAAGCAGGTTCCTCTGTGGATTGAGGCTGGGTTTTTTTAATAGATATATAGATAAAACATAGTGATTTAAGGAAATGGTAATGTAGAACAGTCTCCTTTCCAGATATTCTTTTCCTAATATTCAATGTTCTGTTACTCTTAAATCGCAAAGCAAGATGTCCTCCAGGCCATTTCACAGCCATTGTAGATATGCTGCCTACGCAGTACTGCTTTCTGGTTTGCTGTGCCAGTGACTCCACACTGCTAAGCCAAACTCCTTACTTTCCTCTACCTCCATCTTTTTGAACTGTTGGTGAGTGAACCAAAGCCTTTACTTTGGCTGTTTGATGGTATGGCATTCCAATAGGATCTCACTGCATTGCTGCAAACTAGTGTTCTTCTCCAGAACCATCTAGCAAGTTTAAGGAGCCAAGGAGTTGCTTTACCAGATCAGTCTAATAATTGACTGATTTTCAGTTTGGAGAGGACAAAGTTGAGGGGGGATGCAATTCAGGATTAGAACATCATGTCAGCTGTGACAAAGCAGATGCACAACCATTACTAAACCTTGCTACTTCCATACACATGAAGAGAAAAAGAAAGTGACATGGGGCAAAAGCAAACGTGTGACCAGTCTGACTGTCTGCTGTAAGGAAATGACAGGTGCCTACCCCAGTATAAAGTCTTAACAGTTGAACAGTTATGATTTGCTTCCCTAGAGCAGCAATAGAAGCAAATACTGTTTAATATGCTTAATTATATCATCAGTCAAACTTGTGTTTGGTCTCATTCCAGGTTTTCAAATTTTAGGAAATTTGTCCCCAGGTTCTTGCACCTTTCTCTGCATGGAACAGTAAATGACTTGGTAAGAGAATTACAGTAACTCTCCAGTTGACAGAAAGAATTATCCTATGTGGGTAATTGAAAGTTTCGTTTTATGCTCTTGTCCTTTTTAACCAAGAAAAAAAAAGTTCCTTGACAACTGGTATTGTCATACTGTGCACTTCAGGACTTCAAAGTGAGTAATTTTAATTCCAAACTTAGTGCCAACCAGTGTTTCCAGTAATTAAACTCAGTGATCTCTTCTGATTCCATTTATTTAAATAAATTACTTAGAGATAATCAAATCAATTTGGATTTAAATGGAATGATTTGGATTAGACAAGTCATTTAGAGGTTGTTCCAGCCTAAATCATCCCAGAATGTTATTGGTTTTTATTAAGGCCACAGCCAGATAGAATTTAGTCAAATTCATAAAACTTGGGGAGAAAAAGGAAAATGGTTAGCTAGGATACTCTCTTCTGAAATCATTCTGCACACAAGTTGCTTCTACCTGCAGTAGGAATTCTGCACATTGCATTTCTCATCACTGTTACTTTCTCTGAGGATGGACTCCCTTGACAAATGGATCTGAACTTCTGAAGGTGTGATAGGTCTTAATATGTGACACGTGTCAATCCTCTGTCCTCACTCCCCTAGGGCAGTCATCACAGAGCAACAAGCTTTGTTGCTACCTGAAATGAGGAACCAGTTCTTGAACATTTACTCACACCACTGACTTTGTTACTTTCAGTGGAATTATTTGCAAGGGTCCAGAGCTGACAACGTTGGTTAGGTATGCAAGCTTAGGATCCAAGTTTTATGCAGAGGTGTCCATGACGCTGTCCAAAACCTCAGATTGTTGTAGATTTGCATTTTCTGTAGAAGCTTTGGGAAAAGGCTAACAAACTCCAGTGATTCTAGAAGGATCACATAATATGTCCCTCCTGCAAACATGTGCAGGATTCATTTGTCACTGCCCTGCAGCAAACTGCTAGATGTTAACATTTCTGCGGTATCCGCTTCTACATCTGGACTGAAGCAGGTTTTCGTATGACAGTAATTACAATACTCTTTCTAGGCCCTTTTTTTTTTTTCTTTCTTCTTCTTGGAATGAGATGTACCCAGTGGGAAACCTCTGAATCCAGAGCAAGACTATAGCTGTTTTTTCCACATCAATGCGTAATTAATTTTGAACAGCAATCCAAAGAAATACTTAATTGCCTACCAGTAAAGTCAGCTTGCTACAAACAAAATTCTCCCTCCCCTTAAAAAAATAATTTTCATGACAGAAAAGTTCTTTATGATGTGAAACATACCTACTTTGGAACAGTGGAAACTTTAATTAAATCATTTTTACAGGCAAGTGGGTCTGGTTTTCCTAATTCCTGCCCAATATTTTACTGCTGCAACATTAGCATTAGTCACAGAGTTATGTCTCTACTTACCTTGCCAGAACATAAGGAAGAAACCCAAATGTAAAGAAAGGCTTTGTGGAATCTATTCCTGAAATCAGTGTCACTGCACATTTAATTGTAGCCCACACCACTGAGGGAACTCTAGATTCACCACAGATCAGCAGGCAGTGATGTGCCCATTCACTCACTTATGTATTTGACTTACCTGTATCCTTACAGGCATGCCTTATCAGACATAAGAAAGGCTTGGAAAGCATAGGCTAGAACATTACTGAAAAAAACCCAAACCTCCCACCCAAACCAGCCGGTTTATTTTAGTATTACTTTTATTTACAGTGGGTAACATTTTTCTTTTTTTTTTTTCTTCTTCTCCCTGATAGTCCTTCCCAGAGGCTCTTTGGATATTATCCTCAGCTGGGCAACATTAGTGGTGACCTTGCTACAGCCTTCATAGGGTGATCCCCTATGGAGGTAATGATAGGCCAGTTGCAGTGTCACACTGTTTTCACTTTTATTTTACACAGCTGTCTTCAGTGGAGACATTTCTGGTTTCATTTACTAATTACTGACAGGGTAGTCTTACTGGTACAATCTACTCAGAAGTGTCCAGGCCACATAAGCTAGAGCAAATACAAAACACTTCCTTTTACAAAACGTGGTTTAAATAACAGTCCTATGCATAGTTCTCAGGGAGAACCTTCCTACTTCTTTACAACTGGCTCTGCTTCCCATTAAGAAATGTGTTCTTTTGATCAAGATGCAAATTGACTGCTTCTTACGCTCTTCCTACACTTACATTGAAGTAATTAGAAAGTCTCCTGTGTCTGAAGATAGTTTTTTGCCCTTTCTCATGGCTTGTCTCAAATCGTGAAATGGTTCTTTACTTATGTTCCTCACTCCTGGGATTACAAATCTGGTTTCAGCATCTTGGGCACTCTGGCCATCTCCCTGCCCATCTTTCCAAAGGCACACACGAGGCTAATAATCCCATTCCCCAAAGAGGCCCAGCTTTGTGAAGAGATCTGTACTTACCCTGCTGACTGAGCCTGCAGCTGGCTTTTGTTTCTCATCAAAACACTTCGCAGGATTTTGTATGTGCTGTAAGGGCATGTAAATGCATTAGAGAGGCAAGCTGTTTTTTAAAAATAAGATAAATAACAAAATAATTTTCATAGAATCATAGAATGGTTTGGGTTGGAAGGGATCTCCAAAGTTCATCCAGTCCAACCCCCTCTGCAGTAAGCAGGGACATCCTCAATGAGCTCAGGTTGCCCAGAGCCCTGTCAAGCCTCACTTTGAACGTCTCCAGGGATGGGGCCCAAACCACCTCCTTGGGCAACCTGTCCTAGTGTTCCACAACCACTGTTTTAATCTAAAGAAGCAAAGCACTTGGCATACTCAAAGGGAATACTGTAAAGTGGAAAATCAGAACCTGGATTTCTGTTTCCTTGCAGCACCCAGCGAACTCCAATGGCTGTGTTCATACAGTGGGAAATAACCCACAGCTTTGTTTTTGAAAGCCAAGGTGCCGTCAATACACTTCACAAACGTCTGCTTCGGAGGCTGTCACTGCACCTTTCCCACAGTGAGAGGCCCTGCCACTGCCGTCTGCCCCTGACCGCTTCAGGACCCCGCGTTCCCACACCGGGCTGCGCTCAGCCTTTTCCCTCAGAGGAAAGCGGAACCGGTAGGGGCGGCGGCGAAGGGAAGGGGAAAGGGGAGGCCTTGTCTCAGCGGGCGCTGGGGCAGTCGGCAGCAGCGCGGGCTGAGGCGATGGCGGGGCTGAGGCGGGCCAGGACTGGCGGGGCTGAGGGTTCCCTGGACTTCCCCTGAGTGTAGGGTCCAGCAGCTCAGCCCTCGGCGTAATGAAATGCTCGTTTACTGCATTAATCAAACTCGGTTTGAGGTTGCGATTCCCTCGCAGTTTACCTGCTGCTCTAGACACAGGTGGTGTGAGTTCCTCAGTGTGCTGCAGAGGTGAGGGAGTGCAAATAACTTCAGGGGCAGGCCAAGCTGCTGCACAGCTCTGTAATGCATGTGCCTTCCTACAGCCTTAGTAGTGCACATTGTACAGTACAGTTGTCAGTTGGACTTGACAATCCTGAGGGTCTTTTCCAACCTGAATGTACCTGTGATTCTGTGAAGGGGAGAACAGTCCTTGAGGAAGGTTATTTTCTGTTGTGGTTATGCTCGTTCACTGGTAGAAGGCAAACAGCTAACCCTCCAACAGAGTTCCAAGAAGAGTGCTGAAAGGATAATGGTGGTGGCAGGATGGTGTTTGTCACAGCTTTTTCTACAGCAAGACTTGGGGTTCATCAAACACTTGAATCTGATCATGCTAGGAAGGGCTGAGGGAGCATTGTGCACACTGGCAGGTCAGTCAGTTTGGACATCTCTGTATAGTAGCATACACATCAGTTACCACGTCTAAGACCTTACCAGTGTTTGAAAGGACAACGTTATAAGGTGTTGCTCTGATCACATATATAGTAAGTAATAAATGCAGTTAAAACCCAGAATTTTGGAAGTCATATATACAGCATGGCATTTTGCAGTATAAAGCAAGTCTGTGATATGTTGTACCAGTGCTTGATGTACCTTTCCATTTGATGCCCATTTAAGAAGTTCTTTCAGAATATTTTTACCACTTGAAAAGTCTAAAACAACCCTAACCTGGAGCTTAAAAACAAGAAAGGGAAATGCTTAAGTCTTTAGCCGAAATACCTTTATTTTTAAAGTAATTCAACAAAGTTGTTCCTAGCTTTGGATTGCTTGGACTTACATTTAACTATGATGGACATTTAGCCCTAATGTTAGATTGTATGACTTGTGCTTATTCATGTTGAACTTCTTCAGTCTAGGAAGATTCAAGTTCAATGAAATCTGACTCTTTCAGGCCAGTTTACATCTTTACAGTGCTTATTGCTGGCTAAACTAATTTGATTTTTTTATGTCAGTTTCCAGGTTCAGAAGAGCAACTGCAGAAGAAGACAGCCAGTGGAATAGATTGCCAGCAGGGAGTGTGAATTTTCCATTACTTAAGTTTAAAGAAAGCCTCTTTCTCTGGAAAAAATGCAGGTAGGTAAGTTGAAGAAGTGCAAGTGAAATGTCTGTCTCATGCAGTAGATAGTTTAGGGGATAGTGACTGCTCTTGGTGCCACAGAATAGACTGGAGCTCAGGAAGGCATTTGCCTTCTAGGGTAGGCAGTGCTCAATCACTACTATAAGAAAGGGCACTACCAGAAAGAAAATAATGTGCTGTGGGGACTACCCCTTTGTTTCAGTGTTGCAGACAGTGGTATTCATTCCCTATAGAGCACATGCAGTGGTGGTTAATGCAATTTGACCTATATTGTATTACCTTGAAGTTTAAGACCTTTGTTTTGAGGACCTGTCTGCATGAGTTACATATGTAGTAATATAAAGAAATAAATTTCTTCATGTAACTGTAGGGAAAAGATTGGTCAGAGATATTTAAACACCAAGTTTCTAACTTTCATCCTCCAAGCTCAAGGTTTTCAAATTGATTAATCATTACTACACTGTTTAAACCATACAGCTTTTAAGGAGTGAAGCCTGCCCTTGTGTAGTAAGTGAGGCTCCAAGTGAGGAATAGGAAAACGCATTGAGAAGTTTGGTGTTTAACCTATCTGGGATTGGTAATAGATTGGCATTTGACTGCAGAAGTCCCAGTCTTCTGGTTTTGCATGTTTTCTTATATTTGAATGTTGTGAAGTCTGAACATGTGTATGGAAAATACAGGCCCCATCTGAAAGGAATGTACAATAATACTGCTGATGTGTACCTCAGCTCTTACACTGCCCTTCGCTCCTCTTACACGTCCTTATTGCTTGTTAAGCAGGTAAGGACTTGACTGTTTAATGAGCTTGACAAAGATTCTGCAGTTAAATAAAAAAATTAAAGCAAATTTCTTCAGTTTCTTTATTGAAAATACTTTCCTCAACTAAAGAGAAATGTTGAACACAGACTTCTGAAATGCAGAGACACAAACACTTGGCACTGACTGGAATCAAAAAGACAGACTCAGTAGTACAAAGAACATATTTTTGTTGCAGTGCTCTTATTTTATGCTCTTACATTTAAGACATTTGTCCCTTACATTCATGTTGATTAAACACTGTGGAATGTTTTGTCGAGTTTTCCAGCATTGTTGAACTGAGTTAAAGTGTAATCAACTTAAAACAAATAGAACAAAACACTCATCTAATAAACGTCAGTTTCATGCTGACTGGAAAGAAAACACCGTGTTCCTGCCCTGTGACCCTTGTGCTTGTGTTGAAGCACAAAGTCTCCAATCATACGAATGGAACATAAAACCTTTCACTATTCACTTCTTTCCCCCTGTAACCAAACAGTTCTGTGGTGCTGTGGGCAACAGGAGAAGCCAGCTTTTTATTTACGTAGAAATTGTATAGCGCTCTTCACTCAGTAGCCTGGCAAAGGCTCAGCTGAAGGTGAGTAACTGATGGGCATCATGAACTAGATCCTATAGAGTCACTGATGTTAAGGATTGGTTTGGACTGAGCTGCCCAAGGACACATCTGTGTGGAGTGTGGGTACGATGTCTCTCTGCTGATAATGGCAAAAGCTTCAGGTTGTGGGCTGACAGAAGTCAGCCTGTGTTGGTGCGAGGCTGTGTCCTGTCTTGTCAGCCCTGCTCAGGGACATGCACCCTGTCCATGGAGCACACCTGAGCTTATCACACAACACGGGCAGCTGTCATATTTTTTAGAAGACAGACTGGAAGAGCATGACCATAACGTGTCATGACGTGTCATAGCCATCATGACATGACTGTGGGATTTCTGGGACATCCCCACCCTTACAGGGAATTTTGCACTCTCCATACACTGACATGGCTTTAATGGCTAGGAAGGGCAATGCCTATTCTTGGCTCTTTGAAAGTGTTTCTGAGTAAGTGTTCACAATCTTTTTGGTTAAAGTAGACCTTTGGAACCCAGCTGGTTGCAAAGAAATCCAGGAAAGAGACATTGATTGAAACTGTGTTTAAGCATTTCGGTAGCATATTGATGAGTGGAAGACAAAAGCCCAGATTTGTAAAAAAGGATTCAACAGATAAAACTTGAGTGTGAGTATCTTCTGTTTTGGAGTTTATCTTCCCTCTCCAGAGTCCTTGGTGTCTGAGTTGCAATGGCAGGCAGGTTAGTTTGCCTTCTTGCTGTCATCAAGGAATGGTTGGTGTTGGAGGTATCCCACTGTGTGCTTTTCTAATTTTCCTTTCAGTGTAAATCCTTTGCTTCCAAGCAAGAGCTGATGACCTCCACTTGTGCACTTGGCCTTACTGTGTGCTTTCTCCAGTGCTTTGCACTTTCTGTTTAGACAATAAAAGGACCAAAGGGAAAACAATGTTTCTTTATGTTAGAAGTACAGCAGCCTTGCAGGTCAATATTTCTTTTCCCCCTATGCACTCTGACTTAGTTTATTTTTTTAAACACTTTGGCTTCTTTCAAGGAGATTTGAGTTCCAGAGCAAACCAGTTTGCACAATGTGCACAGCTTCAAGTTGCAGTGGACTGATCACATTTGTTATGTCTACCAGCTGATAGAGTTCTCTGAAAATATTTAGCCTGTAATGTAACCCTCCCTGCTCTTCTGTTTTTATTGCAAACATGCAATTAATCACCCTAATTGTTCCAATTACCCAGAAACCCAAGTGATTATGATTTATAAATAAATAAATAAATACAATGATGGCATGGCTGTGGGACTGAGATGAACCTTCAGCACAGCCCCAAAATCTTCCACTTGTTTTATGTCTAAGCAGATGTCCTTGATGCGGCTTGATGTGCACACTGACCATCAGATAATCCAGCCTGGATGCTACTCATGTCTTCTAGGTGATCATTGCATGCTGCCCTCCGAAGTGTTGCTAGATCTGGCATTACCAAAAAGTGTTAACTGACAATCGCATGAGAGTGAGTTGAGGAAACAAGCTCACAGGGACTTAGAAAATGATGGCTAAGAAATATTTGAGCTGTCATTTGTGTGGGCAGGACCAGCATCACTTAGAGGTCAAATATATAGGAACAATTTTAATTCCTGAAAACACTTGACCAAAATAAAACCAAAATGCTCTTTCTATTCTTTGCAAGTTATATACAGTGCAGATTATTTTCCCTTCAAATAGTTCTCGTGCTAGGAGCTCTGTAATAAGTTTCACTTGTTTGGCATGTCCTCAGTCCCAGTTAAAAACTCCTTGGAAGTGGTTCTAAAGTTAATATCCAAGCACAGACTTGCAAGCAGTGATCCCAGAGGGTGTGCCAGGGAGAGCTCTGCGCTTCCAAGACTTCTGAAAATCTCTGCAATGACTCTGATCAGCTCTAGGGAATATAAAGGCAACGATAGTCTGAATTTCTTGTTTCAAAGGAAGTGGCATTTTGTTGTTCCAGAAGAGTGCTAGCCTCATGCTTTCATTTTGCTACTGAGAGGCTATTTGGGGATTTTCCAATGTTCTCTAAGAAACTTTTTTTTTTTTTTTTAATATATATATTTCTTCATATACATACGCAGATGGGATTCATCTTTCATAATAGTGTTACATTGCTGTTTTATCACTTGTAAATCTGGGTCACTCCTGAGTTACTGTGAATGCAGATAGAACTGGACTACCGCATGGGTCTGAAATGCTGTTTTCTAGTAGGACTGGTGAGTCATTTGTGCCCGTATATGGAGAAGGGAATGGGGTGGGGAGGTGGTGTCATGACTTCCAATCCCCACAACGTCCATGGGACTTTCTGGTCCTTTGCCTCCTGTCTCTGCAACTCTGCTCCAAGCAGAGGGAGCCAGAGACTCTTCCTCACTGTGGCTTGAGGCCAACCCAGAGAAAGGGGACAGGTAGCCAGTGCAACAGAGATGTTTTCATGCTAGGATAGATTAAGCTGATTAGGCCTCTTGAGTCCTCACAGAGATGTGGGAATGGATGTAGCAAAGGTTTACAGAATCTTTGTCTCCAGGGAGCAGGCAAATGTACATTCAGTTGCAGAAAGTAAGGAGACCCCAGGGTGCATGTCATTAGGGGACAGACTGCTATTGAGACCAAAAAGACTAAATTATTTCAGTAGGAGTTGGACAAAATCATGGGGAGACCCCATGAGGGCTATTGTATGCCACTATCCAGGGCAGGAGAACAGGGTATTGAAGAGGAGGTGTAATTGGTGCAACCCCAGACTACATGCTGACAATACAACGGTTCCTTGAAAATCTTTTTGCTGAGCAAGTATGGGCTGGCTATTAACCTCTGTAATTTCAATAGCTTTAATGAGATTGGCAGAAGTTAAAGGGTACAATAATCTTTATATATAGGTTTTTCAGTGCTTGAACTGGAAGTTTCCCATCACTTGCAGTCTAAGCTGGCTGTACACAGCTAGCCCATCATCTGACAGAAAAAATAATAATTATATCATTATAGATATGGACATGGATATTTTATGGGAAAAACTGGTGTGCCACCCTGTTAAGAAAATATTTACAAAGATCTGCAGCCTAGAAAATGCTAAGAGGGACCAAACAAGTACCAGTTAATTCTGTGTACTTTGGATCAGATTTCGGCTACAGTCAGTGCCAATTATAAAACTGAATGGAGTGACACAGTATATTAAGGAACATATAATTTGTCATTCTGTATCAACATTGCTGGCATTTTATATTTCTTGAGGTAGCACTTTTGAGCCAACTCCTGTTATGTGTCCCAAAATCTCATTTAGCATGTCAAAAAGTACTTTCATTGTTAATTCTCTGAATATGGGAGAAATAGGTCTTGTGACAGACAGCTTTTGACAATCATAGCTGGGCTAAACCTCTTAATGGTGGGATTTAGCTTGTTACAAGCCAGCGCTGAAGCTAGCCCTGCTAGAAAAAGCTGTTCACTGCATCAGTCTGAGTGACTGAAATAGCATCTACTTGGAATAGTATGTATCTTCAGGCTCTGACCTGCTATGTTCATCACTTAAAAAGCCTGACAACAAATCAACAAAGTGGTCAGGAATTAACATTTTCCAAGAGCAGACATGAAACTGTAAACTAAAATTATTCTTTATTTGGTGGCTACTAGAACTGGAGTCTTGCAATGTTAAACTCATCTTAAATACTTCATGCCACTTCTCTGCCCCATGTCCCAAATAGCTCAGACACTTTTAGCATGAGGTGTGCGAAGGCAAAGCAGTTTATCATCTGAAGTGGCTTGGTTACCTAAAGCTGGGCTGCTCTGCTGTGTTGGGGGTGTAAAGCTGCTGAGACCCTTCTTTTTGTATGTACATCCTGAAGCCAGCTCCACAGCTTCAGTGATGATGAGCACTGGGAGTGGATGGCAGGTGTGTGCTGTGTGTGGAGGACACAGCATGCTCCTCCAGGGGCTCAGTGGGTGTATGGAGTGGTCTTTACTTCCCCAGAAAAGGTGGGGGTTATATTTTTTACATAAAGTTTTATATGGAGAGTTGGTGACGTAAAAGCCAGATCCATCAAAACCCAGATCCATCAAAACCCACTGCCTAGTGGGAGTGCTGAAAATGGATGTGCTCAGAGATAGGGGATGGACCCAGGTAGATTTCTCCTGTAGGCTCCAGGCCACTCCAGCTGGCTGTCTTCTGCTGCTGAGCTATGTTACACAGGAGCCCTGACATCCCCAGGTGGGAAGCAAAGTGGCTTAGTTAGAATCATTGTCCCTTGTTAGCTTGTGCTGTTTTTTATTCATCAGCTTCTTTAAAATCTTGACCTGATACGGTGTTCAGTGCTGTTCCCCAACTCTCTGGTGCTTTGCTTCCCTTGCATTCCTGAGAAAGCATCAGCTGGCATCTGTGGGGCCCAGAGTATCCCCAGCCTTACTCATGTTTGTCCATCCCATGTGCTTGCACTGCTGCCTCTTTAAATTCAGCACTGTTGCAGAGTGGTTTCCAGAACCCGGAACGTATTCTTCCTGCAGAAGCTCAGTGAAATTGGATACTTTTTTTTTTTTTTTTTTTTTTTTTTTTTTTTTTTTTTTTTTTAATTAAAAAGATAAAGTTGTTTTGGCTGCAGTAAAATCTAAGAACAGTGTTTTACAATGAGGGAGAGATGTATGACATGCATGACTTTTCTTAGCAAGCTGTTCTTACACAACTCATTAGAGGACCTAAAAGCCCATTATATTCTGGGCTAAGCCTGATTGCTGTGTTTCTCCTATATAATATTTTATAAATTCCCATAAAGGAAAGAAACATTGGATTAAGTTAATCTTTTTAGATACTAGGACTTCGACTGCAGTTGAGGAATAGGACTTTGATTGCTACCTAAAGATTATATTCTAAAATGAGTTTTTATGTATAATTCAAGGCCTAGTTTAAAAACAAGCTTTTGACAGCAAAAGTAAATTGACATGATTGTCTGCATAAGGCTAGATGCATTTTTTGTGATGATGATTTAAATTACATCATTTTTTCCACACCTCTCTATGCCAGGAGAGGAAGCTTTCTTTGCTGCTTTCCAATGCAATGAGCCTGGCATACTGAAATATCAGCTACCTTTCCTAGGAAGAATTTTCTGCAAAGCATCTCCCTGTAAATGTGATCGCTATTAGAAAGCTTTAGGCCTGAAATCTGCCACCTACGTGTACTGGCTGTGCAAGTTGGGCCACTGAAGCCAGCACAGCTCTTTGCATAGAGCAGTTTGTAAGCCACAAGATGCAATTCTGTAAGTTATTATTCTGATAGTGGTTTGTGCTCTCCTATCTGCTCCGAGTAGAAAACATAGTTAAAAATGTAGACAAAGGGGAAAAAAAAAATCATAGTGTGCATAAACTTCTATTTCATTTTTGAAACTTTTTAACAACCTGCTAAGTGACAGTAAGCAGGAGTCTTCCTTGACATAGGCTCTTTGAAATCACAGCTGAAAGTGGGCACTTGCTTTAAGGAATTTTTACTGAGTTTTCATTACTTTTTTTAATTACTCTGTTACTTTTCTGCTTGGCTGAAAGGAAAAAGCTGGTTCTAGTCAAAACACTGTAATTAAGTGTTCTATAGAGCAAACTCTTGCATAGTGGGAAGACCTGACAAGTTGTGAGACACTTCACAGTGTAATGTTTGCACTTGACTGTCTGCTTGTGTAACAACTGTACCCAGGCAGACTGAATGAACTCAAGCTCAGATACTGAAGCTGCCAGAGCTTCTGACTTCATTTGTATTGCTGTGCACTGCAGCCTTTATGGGCATCTTTCTTATATGCCCAGCTCTCCATCAAGTGCAGTGAAAAAACCCAACCCAACCCAAACCAAACCCCAAAACCCTTTCAGATGATCAAAAGTGGCATTAGTTGTGGGCTTTTTAGAGGTTATCCCTTGGGATATTTGAGACAAGGCAACTGCATCACTCACTGATACCAGGTACTGTGAAGAAATCCGGAAGCCTGAAAATGAAGGTTTGCTCCTCATCTTTGACACTTGTATATCATTGTCATAGATTATTAATGTTCAGGTAGTGTGCAGTAGGAGCAGATTCAAGACCCAGTTAATCCATAGGTGCAAAACCGCCATCCTTTTGTTCTGAAAAATACCAACAAAACCAACAGGGACAAAGAAAGAAAGTGTAACTTGGCAGAAATGAGAACCAAACCTTGTAGATACGAAAATAATTTTAGAAAAACAAAATATATCCAAAGAAACCTGCTCAGGCTGTACTTAGCACAACTGCAGGCCTCTGCAGGGACAAAGTATTCTCTCTCTCCTGATTTTTAAACTGGATTTTTTTTAACAACTGAGAATTTTTCCAAGTTCTGTGGCCTGCCTTTGAGCTGTAGCTGGTCTTTTGAGTATCTGATTTACTCTGCAGGTGTGTACCCCAGGCATGTTAGAGCAGCAGCTGAGCATTTACTTACAATCCCTTAAATGGTGCAGCTGGCATCAAGCACAGAGTGTATCTTCTCCTGGTCTCTCCTTGAGGCAAATGCTCCATTTAGTGAGAAGGCTTTTTTGACTTGTCTTTTATGTGTCACTGTTAGTAGATGTTTGTATTAGAGAAGGCAAAGCTTGGAGCATCCTCTGCACTTGGAAAAGTTTGGATGAGGGTTATGGCACTCCTTAGCTTAGGTTCTAACCAGACCTCATGAGCAAGAGGGTGCACATCAAGACAAGCATAGAGCTCTAGTTTGATGCCCAGGGAAATAAGCTGTGCTGACATGAGAAATTGCAGAGTAACCGGAGAGGAATGTCTGGCAGCACTCAGTGCCCAGATCTGCTCAGAGCAAGATGCTGAGAGCCAATGCAGCTCATTGCTGGTCTGGTATCACCTCAGGTTGTGTTCTGTGTATGGTTTTGTGGAGTTCTCTTTGGGAAGGAGATATGGCTTCCTTAATGTTGCTCATCAGTTTTTAATGAAAAAAACAATTAAGTTCCTATTTTTGGTAGCTTCCACTCAGTAACCTGTTAACAGCAGTGAGAGAATTTTTGCTTCATTGCTTTGTATTTTGACTTTTCCCTCTGTCAGACAGCTCTCTCCCCACCTTTTCCCTGAGCTTCTCACAGCATTTCAGCCATTCAGAGGCACTTATGTTTGTGTCCCTGATTTTCCTTGGCTACAAACACCAGTGCTGAACCCCAGTTGCTTATCCCAAGGAGAACTGGTGCCAGAGAGGAACCTACATTCCTGAGAGGTTTCTCCTTGACTTTCAGATACATTTCTTTTTCTCTTGTCTTTTTCAGTTCTTGGCCTGTTATCAGCATCATCACCCGATGACTCTGCTGGAGCCACTGGTATCTGTGCAGCCCTAAGCCTGGTTTATCTAGTTTATTAAACCAGTTTACAGCTGATCATTTCACTTTAGAAGCACAAAACTGCTGAGCATGGGGCAAATTGCTGTCTACTGTGGGGAGGGGAGCACTGCTGCCAGCCAGGGGCTGACTACACTTCCCTCCTGACAGATCCAACAGCCCATAAGAAATTACTTCTGTTGAAACTTTTGGTGAAGAATAATGCAAACTGGCCAAGACTTCAGGATTAAAACTCTTCTTTCTTTCTTTTAAAGTATCATGAGGTAATTGCTGAATAGTGAATGGTCAAGATTTTGGTTATATTTCTTATATGAAAAATTGTCTTTCCAACAGCTCAATTTCCCCAACACTAAACTAGGAATTAGTTCAACACTAACACAGGCGTTCTGAAAAATGGTCTGCAGAACCTGCCTTTTCTTTTCTGGAGGGCTGTGGTGTTGGGTGTGTTTTGTTCTTGTACTGAGCAAACTTAAGGAAAGATGCCCACTTTGTAGGAATCTTTATTGCTGCCAGTCTACCTCTTGCACTTCCAATAATGCACAATATGGCTCAGTGTCAGTTCTGTAACCTTCAGATTTTGGACAATTCTCATTCAGATCCTATGTTTTTGCTTGTTCTGGCTCCCTCCAGTTGCTTTGATTTACTGCCCTATTGCTCCTTCCAAGTTGCTGCCTATGAAGTACAGTTCCTCACTATGACAATTCCTCTGCCATGTCCCACTCCTTCCAGCACCTCCACACCCTGCACTGTTGTTTCTGCTCCCCATGAATCACTGATGCTCAGCAGCCTCTGCAGCTTTATCTCAATCACATCCACTTTTCTCCTCTGAGTCTGCTCACCAGCTTTTCAGAGAGGGGCTTGACTTTTCTGTTTTGGCCTTTGCGAACTGATGATCATGAGGGACATTGTTCTGCAACCTGCACAGCTGCAGGTTCACCATAACTTTTTATTCATCTCATTCACAGTCTGTGGAGTATCTGGGAATGACTCTCCCGGAAACTCCTCCTTGCCCATCCAGGCTGTACTGCTGGGAGGTGCTTCCTCTCTTGCATCACTTCTCAGAGATGCAAAAACTCGCTGCTAGGGGCAAAGCCTTGTGGTCCTACTAAATACTGCTGATAGCATCATTTGCTGACTGTTCTGCAAAGGTACCAATGACGTCTGTGTGTAACTGGAAACTGCCTCGTGAGCCGGTTTGGGATGCTGAGTCCCAGCATGCAGAGTCAGTCATACGTTGTGTTATTCAGCTTTAATCTTGTTAAGAAAAACTTGCAGAGGTATTTAAAGCTTTAGTCAGTACATAACGTTCAACAAAAGGTCACTGGGCAGCATAACGTCAGTTAAAATAATAAAGGCACTAATTAGTTGACAAGATGTTTTCACTCCGGTTTAATCTGCCAGAATTTAGTTCTGCCTGGAGGACATAAACTGTCTTCCCTTTCTTTTTGGTTTCCATACCTTCCAGTTTGAGGCTTTACTTAATCTAGCGATTATTGCTGAGACAGTTTGAAAAGCCACTGTGAAAACAAAGAGATCAGATGCATCCCTCACCTTTTTTGCATTGTGTCTCTTGTCTTCTTTGTTTGAGAGAGCATGATCTGACAGCACCATTTCTAAGCCACCATGTTGTATTTCTGACTGTTTCAAAGACTTTCAGTGAGGAGAAGCTCAGAAAAGTATCACAGCACTGAAATGCCTTCAGCAATATTCATCTTTACACATCTCTGGAAACCTTCATGCATCATTGTTTTTGGCTTTAAATTATAATTAACTTGCTATACCTGAAGCAGTTGCTTTTAGGATGTTTTCTGACATGCAGCTGTTACTAAGTTGTATTTAAATGTCACCTAATAATAATGCAAAAAAGCTATTAGCTAGACAACATAAACTCCCGCATATCAGTCGCTGGTTATGCCCCCATGGCCTCTGTAATCCTTTTCCCCCATCTCTCTTGCATTGTCTGAAGGTCCTGAATACCTTCTTTGCCTCGGTTTTCAACAGTGAGGAGGGAGGAGTTCAGGACAAGTGGCCTCTTGAGCTGGGTGATGGGGTCGGGGAGCAGTGTGTTGCCCTGGAAGTCCATGAGGAATTAGTTCGGGACCTGCTGAGCCACTTGGACACACACAAGTCCATGGGACCGGATGGGATCCACCCTAGGGTGC
>WBNM01037911.1:0-52964 GCA_013399055.1 Ramphastos sulfuratus | reverse complement strand
TTCTCTGGAAATGTTCCAGCACCAAAGTACCCTTCCTATAGTGAGAGGCCCAAATCTGAAGTGCTCTGCTTTGTATTCTTCCCTGATTAAGACTGAAAATGTTGTCTGGTGGTTGTTTTTTCCCCCTCCTCTACATTCTTCTGCTCACTTTACTTTTTAGGAAAGGTTAATGAAAAAAAAAAAAAAAGGTACTAAACACTTCCACTTTCTTAACATCATCTGTCAACAGCCTTCATTCACTCAGAGGGAAGTGCACAGATTGCAGGTTTTTGTTGGCCACTCCACAGGCTGTGCAAGGGAAGGGAGGGGTTCCTCACTTCCTCACACTGCTCTACATCCTCCAAAGTGCCAGATACTCCAGCCAAATTTTACTGACAAATTCGACATACCAAGCTCCCTTTGGCATTACTGGAAGCACGGGAAGGGATGAGCTGATTTTTACATTGCTAACTAAAATTGGAAGCCCTCTATAAGAGTTTGAAAAAAGCAGGGTAGCAAGGTGACCTATTTTCTAACATGGAAAGCCCCAGAACTATTCTGTTTGAATTCTTACAACAAAATTCTGCTATAGGAGCAATATAGGTTTATGTTAAGCATTTACCAATCCCATTTCCTACATTTTTCAGAGGGACAGTTTCTTTTCAGTTAGGAAAACATTATCTCCAAACAGAATGTCTCACTACAAAGAAGCACATGAGGAAGAGCAAGAGACTGAAGCCACTACCTATCACTAACTACCTAAATGATTTTTAATCATTTAATTGATTTCATTTTTAAGGAAATTTATTCTGCTTATTTCACTGGATTTTTCAAATTCTCTTTCTTTTCAGGTCTTGCCTTAGTGGATATTTCTTTAGGGATTTCAGTTTCTAGGTTACAGAGCAAGCACTCCCCTTTCCTTAAGGTCTCAATGTCTATTTTTAAACCTAACCTCTTTCCAAATATCACATTTTTCACTTTCTAATAGAGAAAGAAACCTTACTTTCAGCTTCAGAAACAAAAACAATTCAAAACAAGATTCTCTCCTCTTTTAGCCATATTTCTGGACAGAATCAAAGGTGATCTGAATTTTCCAATTATCTTTGAAAGAATCGTGTTTAGTTTTTCACAAACAAGCTCACCTACATATTCAGAGATTCATTGGAAGCGACCCTGAAAATCACCTAGTTCCAACCCTCCTGCAATGGGCAGGGACACCTTCCACTAGACCGGCTTGCTCAATGTCTCTTATTTCTTTGATTACAGAACCACAGAATGGTCTGGGTTGGAAGGGACCCTCTAAAGGTAATCTATTCCAATCCCCTCTGGAGTAAGTAGAGGGGCTACATTAATTTATGGACAAATTAATAAGTGGGTAAGATGGAGAGGAACTGCAGTGTATCATCAGTATATGAAATGACTTAAAAATAAGAACACAATATAGAATATCAGCTCTAAACCTGGCTCACTGGTTTGCCATGGAACTTAAATTTAAGATGTGAAAGAGCACATAAGGACACAGAGTGCTTCAACGTCACTTTATAAACAAACGTTCAGCATTTCCTTTCATATTTCCTTTCCCTGAAAGGAAAAAAAATAAATATATATAAATTCTGACATGTCATTAAGATTATGTAAGAGTTCTAGGCAGCAGGAACAGGGAACACTCAACAGACTGATGGCTGTTTTCCTGCCATTTTAGTACAGAAAATATACACCTCAGTTGCTAGTGAAGGTCAGAATTGATCGGCAGAGATCAGATAAACCAGACAGAGCAGACTTAAAACACAAAGCAAGGAAAGGATTCACCATGAATATTATTTCTACTGATTAAAGAATTAGGAATGAATGTTTTCCACAAGATACATAGATTCATAGAATGGTTTGGGTTAGAAGGGATCTTAAAGATCATCTAGTTCCAACTCCCCTGTCCAATGGGCAAGGACACCTTCCACTACATCAGCTTGCTCATCTAACCTGGCCTTGAACATCTCCAGGGAGGGGCCATCCACAACCTGTTTGGGCAACCTGTTACAGTGTTTCCTTTCTAACCTCCAGTCTAAATGTACCCTCCTCAAGCTTCAATCCATGCTCTCTCATACTATCACTATAAGCCCTTGTAAAAAGTCCCTTCCTGGCATTCTTATAGGTCCCCTTCAGGCACTAAAAGGCTGCTCGAAGTCTCCCCAGAGCCACCTTTTCTCCAGGCTGAAGAGCCCCAGCTCTCTCAGCCTGTCCCCAGAGGGGAGACTCTCCAGCCTTCTGATCATCTTTGTGGCCTCCTCTGAACCCGCTCTGTTTACTGTGAGATGACTTACTTGCCACACTAATGAACTTTAGTCTCTATAGCTCATATCTAAATGAGGACCAAGATCTCCCCTGTGGTGTTTAAGATTTCCACACTGAGGAAAAGACCTTCTGAACGTGGTGATACTGACATTTCCATAAATGAGAAATAGCTCTGGGAAGATGCCCTCTAAAAGAACTCTTGCAAAGCTCTGCTGAAGAGAACAGTTGGGCCTGTAAAACAGTGGGAAGTTAAAGAAAATATTTTTTATGTTTAGTTTTTGGGTCCTCACTACCAGAATGATATTGAGGTGCTGCAGTGGGTCCACAGAAGGGCAATGAAGGTGGTGAAGGATCTGAGGAATGAGTCCTACAATGAGCAGCTGAGGTGAAAGGGGATATTCAGCTTGGAGAAAAAGGAGGCTAAGGGGGGACCTTCTCACTCAATACAACTCCCTGAATGGAGGTTGGAGCCAGGTGAATGTCAGTCTCTTCTTCCTAGTAACAAGAGATAGGACAAAAGGAAATGGCCTGAACTTGCACCAGGGGAGGTTTAGGTTGGACATCAGAAGAAAATTCTTGACTGTAAGAGTTCTCTCTTGGTTGACTCGGCATCCCTGGAGGGATTTTAAAGAAGCAGAGATGTGGTGCTGAGGGACATGGTTTAGTACCAGCCTTGGTAGAGTTAGAGAATGGTTGGACTTGATGAGATTAAACATCTTTTGCAACTAAAACAATTTTAGGATTCTGCAGCATTCTCCAAGTTTTGCAGCATTCTCCAAGATGAGGATGTTTATAACAACCCACAGCTGGCTGGTAGTCCCTGTTCATGCACAACCATCTTTGAATAAAAGGGTGATTTGTGACAGCTAAGCTTCCAATGACCTATCACAAGCCACACACAGACCAGCCTGCCCTGCTGACTGCTGCCTCTGATGCACATTGGGAGCTGCTCCCTCCTATCCCTGCAACTCTTCCTTGGCCAGCGTTGGCATTTCAGACTCTGTGCACACACTGCAGCATGAGAAGAGTCAATTCTCTGAATCACTTCACAACACACATTTCAGTGCAAATTACAGCACAACTAGCAGCTGAATCTTCTTCAGTGCTTTTGTCATTTACTTTTTTTCTTCTTGCAGCAACAGGTATTTGCAAAAGCAGTTTCTAAAATATATTGATGCTTATTTGAAATTTGTCTGCAGACAGCTGATCAGTGAGAGACAGTGGCATGGATTTCACAGCCTGCTCACTTCCAGGTGTTACCAGGCAGTCTAAGATCCATGTAAAATTCTAAGGGAATTCCTCTGACAAAACGCAGACTTTTGTGTGGGTGAATATTGGCTTTTCACAAACTCTACAGTGCAGCTCATTAAGCGCTTGCTTCAGTCTGTTTCCTTTCACTCAAGATAAATTAGCTTCAACAGAGCAATGTTTACTGCAAGATGAGGTGAATTCTATCTTAACTGAATGCAGGTAAAGTTCCAGCTGTGTAAAATGATCACAGGATGCAAGTTTATATGGCTCTGTCACACAAGACAAAGGTATGAAAATGTTCAAGAAGAGAAGTTTTTCCTAGAATCATAGAATAAACCAGGCTGGAAGAGACCTCCAAGAGCATCCAGTCCAACCTATCACCCAGCCCTGTCCATTCCAGATCTAACTCTACCACTATAATGCTTTTATTCACAATACGTAGCCTAAACTGTTTTTTGGTTGGGTTTTTTTGTTTTTTTACAGTGCAATTCTTCTCCAATGCACTGTACAAAATGCTTTATTTCTTTCTTGCATATTTGATAGCCAGTTTTCTCTGAATACATTCTTTTCTTTTCTCTAAATACATTCATTCCAATACAATTCATTCTAACATCTACAAAAGTCATGTTTTCTAGATCTCTGCTTATTCCCTATGGTTCTTTTCCTGATTCTCCCAGACTACTCCATATCTATTTGAAGAACAATGTCCAGAACAGACATTACACCCTAGAGCAGGTCAGGTCCCACTATTTCTAATTAGTGACCCTTTCTGGATACAACAGCTCAACAGTCATACAAACCCCTTCACATAACTTAATCTTTGCTGCAAGTCCCAGATTTTCTGAAATCATAGAATCACAGAATGCTTCAAGTTGGAAAGGACCTCCAAAGGTCATCTCGTCCAACTCCCCTCTACTAGATCAGGTTGCCCAGAGCCTTGGCAAGCCGGACCTTGAATACCTCCAGGGATGGGGTCTCAACCACTTCCCTGGGCAACCTGTTCCATTGTTCCACTACCCTCATGGTAAAGAACTTGTTCCTAACATCCACTGCCTCTCATACTATCACTGCAGGCCTTTGGAAACAGTCCCTCCGCAGTCTTCTTGCAGCCTCCTTCAGGTACAGGTACTGTTATTTGGTCTCCCTGGAGCCTTCTCTTCTGCAGGCTGAACAATCCCAGCTCCCTTAGCCTGTCTTTGTAGTAGAGTTGTTCCAGCCCCCTGATTATTTTCATGGTCCTCCTCCAGACCTGTTCCTCAGGTCCATGATCCTCCTGTGTTGAGGGCAGCACTCCAGGCAAAGTCTTACCAGAGCATAATGTTATTTCTATTCTGTCTGCATTCATGTAGCTGGTTGAGTTGAATCTGCTGCTGATATTCATTTCCATGCTGCCATCATGCCAACTTCAAAATGAAAGTGCTGGCTGGAGCAAAGTGTCATGGGGCTTGAAGTCCAGACTGTAACCTGAGTTACCATTGCTACTTCCAGTTTCTGGCTTTTGGGGTGCTGGTCTCTTCAGTTTTGCTGGTTTCTGCATGCTTGGGTGGGGGGATCTATTTTAACACTGTCTGCTGCTGCTGCTTCTGCATTTTGCTGCACTTTTCTGCAATCAAGCTAATGGAATTGTGCACAGGATCACTTCCACTAAACTCTTTGTCTCAACTCTTTATCTCAACCCAGAGGGTTCTTTTGTTGTGTTACTCTCCCATCTGGGGAGAGATAGGGGCTTGTGAGAGTGAGCTATGTTAACCCAGGAGAGCAGCTATCAATGGGGAAACAGAAAAGGAAAGCAGGGTGAGGCATTGTAACTTTGATGTTCTCAAAATAATGCTTTCATTGTGCTCCTCAGGCTTTTCAGTGATGTAGCAACATAGCCAAACTCACCCCAGACATCTGGTTCAACAAGGAATTATTTTTGTTGTACAAGGAGTTTGACAGCTATCCATAAAGGGACTTAAAAAAAAAAATAACAGAAGTGCCATTGATTTAATTTCACATTTAATAAAAATGGAAGCATTCATTCTCTTAAGATTCTGAAAACAACATTACTGAGTGACAGCATGGCACAGCACTAAGACAGAGAATCCAAAATAGCCTGCAGTGTCTGATAAGAATAATGCTGCTCACGAAAGCAGGTGTTTGTTTCTTCTTTAGCATGCTGAAACAGTATTTACTGATCTATCTTCTGTCCTTTCCCACTTTCTCACTCTCTGTTCATAATAAAGTCTTTATCTTTGAAGTAAAGTAAATTTAACATCCTCCATGTGATCAGGAAGGATCCAGGTAGGATATCTATGAAAGAAGAGGACGGCTATGAGCTAAAAGAGCCTTACGCTGATTTAAATACTGCTTGCTCTGTCTCCTCTGCTTTGAGAGCTTTCAGCTGCGTAAGTTTTACACTGATCCTGACCTTGTGGTTTTGAGATCACTGGGGCAATTCCATTGGCACCCTGTAATCCCTTGTTGAACTTACTGGGTATCTGGAAGATGTTGAACTTACTACATCTGGAATAAACTTACAATGTATTAGGGAGGACTAGAAGGAGTTGAGAAAAATCTTCACTCCATCTATCAATGTAAAACGTGATGGAAATAGCTGAGGAATATCCAATAACAGTAAATGTGATTTTGGGGGAAAGGGACTACTAATTGATGATGAGGATGTTACCACAATGTGCACTCACAGCCCAGAAGGCAAATCACACCCAGGACCCCATCAAAAAGAAGTGTGAGCAGAAGGTCAAGAGAAAGGCTATGGGAAGTTCAGTGTGATGCTACAAGAATTGCTGGTTCCTGGAGTCATAGAATCATACAATGCTAGGAGTTGGAAGGGACCTTCAGAGATCATCAAGACAAAACTCCTGGCAAAGCAGAACCACCTAGGTCAGGTCACACAGAAACACATTCAGGCAGGTTTTGAAGATGTCTGGTGAAGGAGACTCCACAACCTCTCTCAGTAGCCCCCTCCATGGCTCCAGGACCCTCACACCAAAGAAGTTTTTTCCCATGGTTTGATAAATGCTCCTGGGTTCCAGTTTGTGCCCATTGCCCCTTGTTCTATCACTGGACACCACTGAAAAGAGCTCAGCCCCATCCTCTTGCCATCCATTAGCTGTTGCTGAGCATGGATCAGATCCCCTCTCAGGCTGCTCTTCTTCAAGCTAAACATCCCCAGGTCCCTCAGCCTTTCCTCCACAGAGAGATGCCACAGGCCCCTCAGCATCTTCATTACCCTCTTCAGTAGCTCTCTGTCTCTCTTGAACTGGGGAGCCCACAACCATACAGCTATATACACCTATAAGGGAGGTTCAGAAGAGAAAAAAGGAGACAGCTGAAGGAAATCTCAATAGAAAGCACTGTAAGTATGTCTAGACACTCATTATTCTGATGGTTTCTATTTAAATATGCATGCTACTGAGGAAAACCTTCTGTATTTATAAAGCAGAGCTTGTAACCAGAGGTTTTAGTCTTCATGCGTTAGGTAGATTGTTAGCAAGCCTGTGAGAAATTAACAGGCTGTGCAAGCAGAGCCACAGTGCCTCATGTGCTTCCTTCCCAGTAAATTGCTAGGAAATACAGCGAGCTTTCCTCATATGAGCTTAGCCTCAAAAGCTTTAATAAATGTGACTCCGTGGCACCTTAAATAGCCTATTAACAGCAGGAGTAGATCAGCACAAGCCTTCATGCCAAACAGCCTGTGTGACAGGCAGCAACACTACACACATGTCCTGAATACTCATCTGGTGTTATCACAAACAGCTGCAGGAGGAGAGGCAGGAAAGGTGAAATCTTCTTTCAAGCAGCCACAACACCGAAGGCACACAGAAAGCCTGCCTCAAGTAAAGCAGCTCACCGAAAACAGCAGCCACCAGACTGATGGAATTTCTGAGGAATGCAGTTCATAATGTATCCACCTATTTTCCAGAGCACTAATGATCTACCTAATACAAGAAAGAACTCCAAATTAGTTGTCTACGTCAATCACAATAAAATAAGATAATCTTAACTATTCTTGGGCTGCCAGAGAGCTCTCTAATTGCTGTGTTTAAATGGTTCTTTTTCAATTAAATTCAGAAAAAAAATAGAATTAAGTGCTTCAGCATTTACAGCGCTTGACTGAATACGATTTACGTAGTCTGGGTAGGAACCCTATACTAGCAGGGTTCAGGGTAAGAAAGCACAGTGATTAAATCATTAAATCACATCCAGGAAGAGTGAACACTGCCATTGATACAGGAAACTGTGATGAGCTTTTAAACAATTAGAGCCATGAAGCACTTTTATGAATAGGAAGGATTCTGAAGGTAGCAGAGGTTTTCCAAACAAAAGGACGAGTTATTTTTACCTGAATGTGTTCCACTTTCTTTCTGCTTCTTTAAGACCGATACAATTTACATCCACTCTCAGTCATTAGGTATCAGTTCAGCCCTCCAGTCTTTCCAGCTCTGGTCATTAATCTGAATACATCCAGCTTATTGCCTTGCCACTCCCTATCTCTTCCTCAAAGAGAGCACCTCTTTCAAAAAAATGCCTGCCAAATTGCTGTTTAGATAGCAATTTCTGATCTCCATGGTTACCCTTCCCAAAAGAGCTGCTGCCCATACAAAAGCATGCCAAAGAATCATTGCAGGGGGCTAGCTCTTGCCTTTCATTCCACTGGGGTTTGGTTGAGATACAATCATGGAATCATAGACTGGTTTGGGTTGGAAGGGACGTCCAAAGATCATCTAGTCCAACCCGCATCCTCCACTAGATCAGGTTGCTCAGAGCCTCGTTGAGCCTGACCTTGAATACCTCCAGGGATGGAGCCTCAACTACCTTCCTGGGTAACCTGCTGCAGTGTTTCACCACCCTCATGGTGCAGAACTTGTTCCTAACAACCAACCAAACCTGCTCTTCTCTCATTTCAAACCACTGCCTCTCATCCTATCACTGCAGGCCTTTGGAAATAGTCCCTCTGCAGCCTTATTATAGCTGCCTTCAGGTACTGGAAGGCTGCCATTAAGTCTCCCTGGAGCCTTCTCCAGGCTAAACAACCCCAGCTCACTCAGCCTCTCCTTGTAGTAGAGTTGTTCCAGTCTTCTGATCATTTTCATGGCCCTCCTCTGGACCTGCTCCATCAGATTCATGTCATTCCTGTGGAGCTGGACACGGTACTGCAGATGAGGTATCATCAGAGCAGAGGGGCAGAATTACCTTTCTCAACCTCATGGCCATGCTTCTATTCATGCAGCCTAGGCTGTCATTTGCCTTCTGGGCTGCAAGTGCCCATTGCTGACTCATGTCCAGCCTCTCACCCACCAACATCCCCAGATCCTTTTCTGCAGTGCTGCTCTCAATCTCATCATCCCCCAGCCTGGACTCATATCCAAGATTGTCCTTACCTGGACACAGGACCTTGTACTTTGCCTTATTGAACCTCATAAGATTCTCCTCAGCCCACCTCTCCAGCCTGTTCAGGTCCCTTTGGACAGCAGCCATTCCATCCTTCGGTCTTATCAACCGCACCACTCAGCTTGGTGTCATAAGCAAACTTGCTGACAGTTCCTCAATATCACTGTCTGTATCATTGATGAAGATACTGAATAGCACTGGTCCCAATACGGACCCTTGAGGGACACAACTTTGCATCCATTTCTGTTTAATTTAAAATTTCCAGTATTTAATGGAATCCCATTACATATGTCTACGTATTTTTTTGTGTCCGAGCTTGGCTCTACAGCACATGCAGCAGCAGAACAGCAGATGTACTAAATCTATCTTCTCAAAGCTGATAAATTATATAAAAGGCCAGATTCTTTTCTTTGGTGTCCAAGGGGCAACAGGTACAAACGGGAACTCAAGAGGTTCCATCTAAACACGAGGAACAACTTCTTTACCATGAGATGTTTGACCCCTCTAACAGGCTGCCCAGAAAGATTCTGAAGTCTCCTTCTCCAAAGATATTCCAAATCCACCCAGCCATTGTGATCCCAGGCAAGCTGCTGTGGGTGACTCTGCTTTAGCAGGGGGATTGGACTGGATGATCTCCAGAGGTCCCTTCCAACCCCCAGCATGCTGGGTACTATCATGATAATTGTCCAAAGTAACATGAAAGCACAAAATTATTTTGTTTGGTCTTGCATTTTAACATCCTCATTTTCTTTACTGTCTTTAACTACTCCTGCAAAAGTCTCTCCACTTTGAGCTTTGCTTTTGTATTTGAAGGTAGGCAGCTGAAGCTGTTGGCCAAACAGAGGACAAAACAAAATAATGCTTAAGCTATCCTTGTAAAAGATCAGCCTAACTCCAGGTTTGCCTCAAACATCATATTAAAACCTTTGCCATTATTTCAAACGTGCTTGTTGATACAACAGTCAAAAAGCTCTCAGCTCATTTGGAAATTCTCCCTTCCTAGGTCATGGATCACTGACTTGAAAGAGGTTTATCAGGGAAATACTTAGATAATTTCATCCCCAGTAGTATAAAAACAAAACAAAACAAAAAAAAAAGACTGCTACAATTCTAGAGGTACTTTTTGGTCTTCCTGACTAATGTATTACATTAGAAATTCTAGCTATTAATAAATAAAAACCTAAGAGCAGAGGCACTGATTTTATTTGCCTCAGCAAAGAAAAATGTTATTGTGATGGTGTAAACCAAACCTATCCTACACCTAATGCCTCACAAATTTCATAGAAAAGATGCCCATAAGAAAATATTTTATTGATGATTTCATTTTCTTTCCAGCATAGTTGAAGGAGATTCAATCCTCCATCTTCATTAGGAATGGTTCTTCTATTAGTGTAAATTAAATGTGGCCAGCATTTCGTTTTGCTTAGCAGGAATGGACTAAGAAAATCATAAATGCTTTGGAAATGGTTTCTTGATTTTCTGTGGCATTGTCAGTGAAAAATGGGCAGAGTAGATGGGGATATATTCACTTTAAAATTGCAAATAGATGGCTGTGGATATATCTCTTTATCAAGTTCCTCTTCTCCACTCTTCATGATACCCAGCTGACCCTCTTCTAAATGTTTAAACACTGAAGATTATTCACTTTTCATGGTTTCAATCATGATACAGACTTGTTCTGTGCAAGATGGTACTTCTGAAGATTCGCTTCTTGACACCTTTCTGAGGACCCTGAAAGGTGATTCACAGTCTCTTCATCTGCAGACTTTGCCTGAATATCCAGGTGATCTCAGCTGATGCTCATCTGCTTTTTTTTCCAGGAAGAGTTTTTCCAGTTTACCTCTTAATGGACCTTGAGGTAGAAATGTACTAGTAGTTACCTTTTAGGTCCCCAGGGTTTGTCTGTTAAGTGAAAGCTCAGCAGGGAACAATCTTTGGATCCAAAGTTTTCAGAGTGATATGATTCCTGGCTAGTTACTTTTCAAGGTCTCTTTTTAGAACAGCTTTTAGCTTCTCCAAACTACTTGGATACACAACTGGAGCGATCTGACTGCTTCTAATGCATGAACATAAATATAGCAAGTAGTTGTAAACTCTGCCTTCATTCTTCCTAGACAGCCTCACCTAACTGAAATCCTGACATCTTATTAACCAAGTTTTTCAACCATTGTCCATACCATGAGATGGTGAACTTTGGAAAAGACAGATAAAGAACCTCTTCTTTCCCACTGCTTCTACTTTCTATGCCAAAACCAGATTTAAAGCAATTGTTCTCCTGCTTCAATTCCTCCCTGCCTTTTTCCCCTACCCCCTGTGACAGTCACTGTTTTGACTTGGTGCTTCCACATATTTCTGTCTTCCATACCTTCCCCACTAAGTCACACAAAAACGACTTCATTGAGAACTGCACCTTGGCCTGCTGCAGAACACAGTTGTTTAACTACAGGTACTGCTCTGAAGTCTGGGACTTCAGCTCATGTTTTCCGTGTCTGTTTCAGGACAAGCACAGTGAGTTCATTAAGGCTTTCAAAAGCCTGTCTTGTAGCATTGCCAAGTGTCAGTCAGCATAAGGGCTGGAAAAGTCTTGTCCTTTCCATCACTTCCAACAATATATTTCACTTATAATAGCGTAGTTTTTTTGAAAGAAAAAAAACACTAAAAAGAAAGAAGCTTGCACTGCACTGTAAATATTTTCTTTAGGGCATGAAACTAGCTCAAATGTTCAAAGCACTTCTCTTTAACAAGGAGGTTCACAGAGATAGATCTGGATGGAATGCCATCTGGAGGGACATGGACAGATTGGATAGGTCAGCTGAGGAGAATTTCACAAGGTTCAACAAGGCAAAGTGCAAGGTTCTGCACCCAGGTAAGGACAATCTTGGATATGAGCCCAGGCTGGAGGATAAGATTGAGAGCAGCACTGCAGAAAAGGACTTGGGGATGTTGGTGGGTGAGAAGCTGGACATGAGTCAGCAATGGGCACTTGCAGCCCAGAAGGCAAATGACAGCCTAGGCTGCATCAAAAGAAGCTCGGCCAGCAGATGGAGAGACGTGATTCTGCCCCTCTGCACTCCTCTGGTGAGGCTTCACCTGCAGTACTGTGTCCAGCTCTGCAGCCCTCAACACAGGAAGGACATGAACCTGATACAGCAGGTCCAGAGAAAGGTCACAAAAATCATCAGGGGGCTGGAAGAACTCTGTTACAAGAACAGGCTGAAGAAGCTGGGGTTGTTTAGCCTGCAGAAGAGCAGGCTCCAAGGACATCTAATAGCAGCCTTCCAGTACCTGAAGGCAGCTACAAGAGGGACTGTTTCCAAAGGCCTGCAGTGACAGGACAAGGGGCAGTGGTTTGAAAAGAGAGGAGCAGCTTTAGGTTGGCTGTTAGGAACAAGTTCTGCACCATAAGGGTGGTAGAACACTGCAACGGGTTGCCAGAGGAGGTAGTTGACATTCCATCCCTGTAGCTGTAATCAAGGTCAGGCTTGCCAAGGCTCTACGCAACCTTATCTATTGCAGAATATGTTTGGTCACTGAAGAGGGGTTGAATTAGATGACCTTTGGAGGTCCCTTCCAGCCCAAACCATTCTATGATTCTAGACAGAAAAATACACAAACGACAATAAAATAACTGCAGGTATTGGGGAAGTAGAAGCATTTCTGCTACGGTTTGGGATATCCTCCTTAAGGGTCCCTTCCAGCCCAAAACTAGCTATAGTAATGAGAACTAGTTGTGTATATATATTGAAGTAGACAGAATAGAGATTTCACCTTTTAATATCAATTGCTGCAGCTTCAAAACATTGTCTTTTATTCTAAGACATAATAAGACAAAAGTCTCAGACTAAAATAACAGTAAATTTGATTTAAGCATTCATTTCATTTGCCTTAAGTCTTTGTCTTGCATATTTCTGTGTTACCAAACATAAATGGCTTTGTAAATGTAGCTAGTACTAATCTAATAACAAAGGCTATGCCAAATGGAAAGCAAAGCTCTGTAAATACCTAGATGGTGACTCAGGAGAGATGATACTCATTAATGTCCCTAAGATATGCTTGCTGGTATAAAACACAACAGTTAGCGTTGCCTTGTATCGCAGAAACATGGAAGAGTTTTGATAGGGAAAGCACTGAAGAAGATTCAGCTGCTAGTTGTGCTGTAATTTGCACTGAAATGTGTGTTGTGAAGTGATTCAGAGAATTGACTCTTCTCATGCTGCAGTGTGTGCACAGAGTCTGAAATGCTAACGCTGGCCTAAGAGAGCTGCAGAAACAGCAGGGAGCAGCTCCCAATGTGCATCAGAGGCAGCAGTCAGCAAGGCAGGCTGGTCTGTGTGTAGCTTGTGATAGGTCATTGGAAGCTTAGCTGTCACAAATCACCCTTTTATTCAAAGGGTGGTTGTACATGAACAGGGACGGCCAACCAGCTGTGGGTTGTTATAAACATCCTCATCTTGGAGAATGCTGCCAAACATCTTAGAATCCTAAAATCATTTTAGTTGCAAAAGATGTTTAATCTCATCAAGTCCAATCATTCTCTAACTCTACCAAGGCTGGGTGCTCAGAACTACATCTCTACCTCTTTGAAACACCTCCAGGGATGGGGATTCAATCACCTCCCTAGGGAGCCTGTTCCAGTGTTGGAGAACCTTTTTGGTCAAGAAGTTCCTTCTCATATCCAACCTAAACCTCCCCTGGTGCAAGTTCTTGTCCTGTCTCTTGTTGCTCGGGAGAAGAGACCAACCTCTACCTCACTCCAACCTTTTCACAGGGAGTTATAGAGAGCAAGGAGGTCTCCCTTCAGATCTCCTTTACTCCAAGCTAAACAACTCCAGCTCCCTCAGCTGTTCCTCACCAGTCCTGTTGTTCAGATCCTTCACCAGCCTTGTTGCCCTTCTCAGGTGATGATGCAGCACCTCAGTGTCTTTCTTGTAGTGAGGGCCACAAAACTGGATTCCTACTGCTAACATTGAGACTCAGTGTGACCGTTGCAATTAACTCGACGCACACCCAGCCTCTAAAATCTACTTCCATTTTGAGGATTCCAGGGAGATAACTTCATACTCCTTACCCCAAAGTTCTTTTTATCTGTAAAGTGAATACCTTCTCTTGGAGTTTGGTAATGGCATATACATGGAATGGCCAACCTCACCACCTCTGCACTCCAGCATCTACCTTTTGATGCTCCTTGATTCTACTTGTCTCAGGACCAGCATCCACTGGTACAAAAATGTGTGGAGTTATCCACTGACTAATTCAGTTGAATCTGGAATAGTTTTAAGTGGCTCATCATTACCTAAAATCGCTTCTCGTAGAGAAACCTGCCTTTTAATGGGATACTTAAGCTTTAAAAAGAACAAAAAGTAAAGAATAGCATAATGATTACCAGCAGAACCTGCAATCAGCTCTGAGCAAACCCAGTTTTTAAAGTGATTGCACCTACAGGATCTCTCGAATGCAACAAAAAGTGAACAAACTGCCACTGCAAACCAAGAACTACACTTACTGCAAACCTCAGTCATTAGTGGGAAAAAGATATATTTTGGATGAATATCCAGCTCAAACACATCTAACCAATCATTTGAGCAGGTATTTAAGATCTCAATCCCTTTCTTTGAAAGTAAGAGGTTAATTTCATTAAGACATAGCCAGAGGAAAGGAACACACCTCTTTAAGAAAAGGTCTTAGATTTGCTCTTAGGCATACAAAGCTCTAAACATCAAGTGGGGGAAAATTAGTTCTTAGTGACTGCTTGGTTCATACTGATTTATGCTGACAGATCTAAGTCTTCCTAAGTCTTTGTCTAGGAAGGGGAGTGAATTGGGCAGATCAAAGAATTAAGTCCTTTCCTGGAAGCCAACTCAGATTAGTGAGCCTTGCAACCTCTGTCTAGAAGCTCCCCAATTTCAACAGGATCCAGGAATCACCTCCATGTTCAGCAACTCAATAGGTGATGTCAAGTCAGAGTTTATGTAGCCCCTGAGATCTAAACCTGGCAGACTGATGAGCATTCTCTTACTTCAAAGCTCTTATTTTTTGTCCTTTCAATGCTAGTGACACCACTTACATCTAAACTTGCACTACATCCTTGTTGAGGACCAAGATTTCAGATGAAGCTCTGCAGTAAGATTAATTTATTAATTAATGCTCTGAATATAATTGTACACTGGCAATTGATGAAATGGATTGCTTTCCTCTTTTTAATTTAATATATCCTGGAGCCTCTCACTTTCATAGACACATTGAAACCATGTAAAATAAGTTAAAATACCATTTCTTGGAAGAAGTAGCACCTAGTATTTGAGTAATGAATGCTATCATCATATTAGTGGAATGCAAACACATCCTGTGCAGAATTCATACGATTTTCATCCTGAAATATGATTTGTGATTTAATTTAATTCCACCTTCTGCCTAAGAGCCTGTGTATAACANTCAGACACTGAGGGAGCTGGGGCTGTTCAAACTGGAGAAGACAAGGCCCCAGGGACATCTAGTAGCAGCCTGCCAGTAACCTAAAGGGAGCCTACAAGAAGGCTGCAGGGGCACTGTTTCCAAAGGCCTGCAGTGACAGGACGAGGGGCAGTGGTTTGAAATAAGAGAAGAGCAGATTTAGATTGGATGTTAGGAACAAGTCCTGCACCATGAGAGTGATGGAACATGGCAACTGGTTGCCAGAGGAGATAGTTGAGGTTCCATCCCTGGAGCTATTCAAGGTCAATCTCGCCAAGCCTCTGAGCAACCTCATCTATTGGAGGATGTGTTTGGTCACTACAAGGGCATTGGACTAAATAACCTTTGGAGGTCCCTTCCAACCCAACCCATTCTATGATTCTACTACTTAGGGATCTGAAAAGCTTAATTTTTTTTTTTTTTTTTTTTAAATCACAGAATGCCAGGGATTGAAAAAGACCTCCGAAGTTCATCCAGTCCACCCCCCCTGCCACAGCAGGATCACCTAGGGCAGGTCACACAGGAATGCATCCAGACGGGGTTTTGAATATCTCCAATGAAGGAGACTCCACAACCTCTCTGGGCAGCCTACTCTAGATCTCTGGCATCCTCACACTGAAAAAGTTTTCCATTATGTTCATGTGGAACCTCCTCTGCTCTTTGCCCCTTGTCCTATTTTTGGACATCACTGAGCAGAGCCTGGCTCTGTCCTCCCAACACTGCTCTGCACATCTTGCCCTTCACATAATAAACAGTAATGAGCTCACCCCTCAGGCTCATCTTCTCCAAGCTAAAGAGCCCCAGCTCCCTCAGCCTTTCCTCACAAGGGTGATGCTCTACTGCCCTCAGCGTCTTTATGGCTCTGCACTGGACTCTTTCAAGTTCCCTGAGGTCCTTCTTGAACTGAGGAGTGCAGAATCTGAACCAATATATCTAGATGTGGACTCACCAAGGGAGAGCAGAAAGGGAGGGATCCTTTAGATACAGGTCTTCAACCAGACTCGGTGCTTTAAAAACCCCCAACCAAACAACAGCTTAGGAAGAAATGGGAAGACACTAGCAGAATCACTGTAAAACACTACAGAATCACACTTAAAGTGCTTTGATTGTCTGTGCAGGCAGTAATTTCACTTCATACATAACCAAAAAGGGAGCTTTATATATTTTGGAAACTCCACACTTGAGGTAATGGACTTTTCTAACTCAATTTTATCAAATACAGAGGCTTGCTACAATAGATTCAAGTGAAGCTTGAAAATTCTTAGCAATTTGCTTGTCTGAACATTGAGATCACTTCTCCAAAAAGCTAAAAATTAAAACTGTGTGAAGTCAAAGCAAAAAAGTAACTCTCAAACTGCAGTACTTTAGCAGAAAATGTTAAGAGAAATGAAATTTATAGGCTGAATAGTGCTTGGCCTGCAGATAAGAAGCTTGAATTCTACTGGAACTAGGCAGTAGGCTAGATATGGACTGAGAAGAAATTACAGTGAAATATCACCAAAGCAAAAGGAAAGGACTCCACAAGGACAGACAAAATACACCACACAAAAGAGGTCACATCATACTATAAAGGCAAAAATGGAAGACCAAATGTTAAACCAGCATGGATAGCTAAGTGCACACTGTTACTCTGCATGAAACAGAACTCTGGGCAGAAGTTCCATTTGGTGAAATGTCAGCCAGAATGGGTTTAACCAGGGAAGAAAACTAAGGAAGAAGGCAAACACTGTCTCCTAGAAGCCTTAGATGAGGATCATCTCAAGGAGCAGGTCACTGCAAAATACAACATTAAGCACAGCAATAGGTTCTTTTGTTCAGCTGAGGTTGCTGATCTTTACACGTTGGCAAGCCAACACCAGTTTAGATTTATCAGTAAAAAAGGCCAAATCTCCATCAGCAACAAACAACAGCTCCTCTGGAATGGGATATATGAAAAAGCAGGCTCATATCTGATTCCCCCTCTCAAAGTGACCAAATCTAATCCAGCACTTTGAAGCCATTCCCTGCATACACAACAAATGAGTGACCCTGAACAAGGCAGTGCCTATCACCTCTTGATGAACTAGGTTGGAGCAGTAAACTGGAGTAATTGTAGACCTAAACCAGGCAGGCACAGACAAACTGTGAGCCTGTAAAAGCAGCAGTCTCACTGTAGTCATGACATAACCTCACTATGAATGATCCTCCAAATATAAATGCTTACATATTAAGAATTAATAACCAGTCTAATAAATATTTTTAAATTATGCTGGGAAAAAAAAAAAGAAAGAAAAAAGAAAGAACCTTGTCATCTCACCAAACAAATGGATTTCTTATAGCAAATATAACCAAATAGATCTTCACAGCTGGCATAAATCATTATGTTTCCATTAACTTTAATGGGATAAACTTCAGCTTCCATTACTGGGATCAAATACAGTTAATATATTTGTCATGCATGATATGTCTCTTATATACCCTTCAGGTAAAAATATTAAGCCCAAACTTCAAGTGAAAACATGAAAATCTCCAAGTCTGCAATTATAAAATCAAAAAATTACACTGCAAAGGGAACACAGAAGAAAATATGAATAGTTTTAAAAAGGAAAAAACTGTTATAACACAACATGTAATTAATAGATGTCACAGTTACAAATATAAGAAGCAGCAAGAGTAGAAGCCGTACGGTAATTTTTCCTTTGACAGAGGAGAACAAAGAAAAGAGTTATGTCTGTGTCTCTTTGCTCTGCTCTCATCTTCTCTCATCCAAGGTAGGACTTGACTTGCTTGACTTTAATTACCATGAAGGCAGAAGAAAAAAAAGAATCCTCAAGCCAAGACAAGAACAGAGCAAAAGGCAAAGGCAGCAAAACTGTCAAAGTGGTGACAAAGGCCCCAGAAAAGAGACAAATTCCCAGAAAAGGCTGCATGAGCCATGACTCTCCTGCAGGAGATCAGCCTCTGCCTTGGGGTGCTTGGGACAGGAATGGAACACTGTGTTGCTGCTGGCTGTGGGAAAGCACCTTGAGGAATAAACAGAACAAAACAAAAAAAGAAAGAGTAAGGGCATGCTAAATTAAACTTAACTCTTGTGTTGAACTGGTACAGTAAATGGCTTTGCTGTTACTTATCAGAGCAGTGAAAAATCTTTCTGCATGTGAAGCAGGGAAAATACCTTAGTTTTGTTTCTCAGTTCCTTTCCAGCAGTTTTCTTTTTAACTTTTAAAAGGCTTTAAGGTAGCAATTTATGAAGAAAAATAGGAAGATGCAGCAAAAAGCCAACTCCTCTCAGGGCTCCTAGCAGGGGAGCTGGAAGCCACAGCATGGCTGCAGGGCAAGGCCTGTCCCGTGGCACCTATGCAAAGAAGCAGAGTCTGCTGCTGGAGATGATGGATCAGAGGTACAATCCCATAGCCATGAGAATGTGCTGAGGCTATGCTGTGTTGTCCAATACCAGGATCAGGGTAGGGCAGGGCATCGGATTAGCCACAGCCTGGGGTAGCCAGGCACTACTGTGGAGATAGACGAGTGAGCTGCCAGTCTGCAGTCAGGGGTGAGGATCAGTGAGGCTGGGGGACCAGCATCCCACAGCATGGCTGAGGCTGGGACATAGAGCCCCAGGCTCGGTTGAACCAGGATCTTGTGCTGTGGGCAGGTTAGAGAGGCCAGGCAGGGCCAGCAGGAACCTCACATCAAGATGGGATGGCAAGGCTAGAGACACAGCTGTAGAAAACGCAGAACTGACCCCTCAGTTGGTTTAAAAGCAACACCCTTTCCCATGGAAAATGGGGAACAGTCACATTAGGGGAGCCAACCCCACAANTAGCCTTAAACCAGCACAACTGCTCAAGAAACTGAGTAGGAGAATGATGGCCAGGCCAACTAAACTGGCAGCACTGAGGCTGCCAGGCTTCCTGCAGCCTAATGTCTGACCACAGGCTGACCCCTCAGCTCAACCCCACCGTGGGGATGGACTGTGCCACCAAAAAGAAGTTGCTGAAAACTTTTTCTGAAAACACTTCTTTGTAAAACTGTAAGCATCTCTAAAGAATGCGAATGAAAAAAGCCAGGATTTGTTAGAAGTTGATTTCTATTTTGTAAGAGGAACAGATGTTTTATTGTAATTAAAGCTCATCTTTTCTGTACAAGGTGACTCTTGGAGCATGCATCTACTCCGAGTAAACAAGTCAGGATCCTGTATTGCCTTCATATGAATGTTGATGATCCACAGCTTTCCTGTAAATCTAGCTTATATCCAAAGAATTACTTAAAAAAAAAATCTTAAAAAAGCCCTCTATTTCAACTCATATAGCTTTTTGTTCTACTGCTTACTCTCCCAGCTAAGCCCTAAATAATTACTTTTGCTTAGTATGTCTTGAATATTTATGGAAACTTCCTTCCTATAATAGAAAAATGAAGCAGAGACATCTGAGATTAGTAACCAAATGAACCCAATGTTGAGTTGATTAAAACCTGTTTAGCAGCAGTGTACCACATTGCCACACTCATAGAAGCAATTTTACACAGTTAGAACTATCCAATTACTTTTTCAAATATATTAGTGAAGCGTTGTAAGCAGTGCAGCCTGCTAGTTTAAACAACACACAGCAAAATATGGATACAGTTCAATAATTCACCATGTCAAGCTTGGGCTCTCGTCTAGAAATTATCATGTCAAAGTCAACTTGAGGTCAAGTTCAAGTAGAATGTTTGCGAATGGGATCCCGCTGGGTTACACAGAAACCTTGGGCAGATGCAGTGTAAGAATGGAACCATGAATGTCACCTTGTAGGACAACTCTTCTGTCCCACCAGAGAATCAACCAAGTAAAACAAGATGCATGTGTGTGAATGCTTATTTACCTCAGGATTTATTTCCTGAGGGCTTACAGTTTTCTATTATCTTTATAAAATGAGATTCTTCTCTGCAGACTTTAGATTAACGTAACTCAACAGGAATTTCTGTGCCAAGAACAACTCAAAATTAATCTAAAAACACCCTCAGCACAGGGTCATGTATTGGTGGCAAAAATGGTTTGTTAGGCAAATGATAAACAACCACATCTGCAGAGTAAATGTAGCCATCTAACTGGTGCCTATACAGAGATAAAGATGTTAATGTGGATGACACTTGCATGAGAGCCGGCAGAAAAAGGAGGCTGACAGGTTACTCATCACCAAAACCACGAGCAGAATCCTAAAAACCTGCACATATCTCGAGTTGTAGCATGCTGATGTACTTGCCCTCAGCCTAGGACAGCCCTAATTATAGGCATTTTTCTGTAGACAATGTCAACCTGTTTATTAAAACCCACATGTCAGAGAAGGTACAAACTTGACTGGGAATGTGGGAATGATTCGTCACCTAGATGAAAGGAGAGCTGCGCTTGACTGGGTACAAACGTCTCCAACTTGTTTTCTTCCAGTTTTATCACTCTGCAAAAACAGCACAACAGAAAGGAGTGGTTTTATTGCTTCCTTTCTTCCCTTTCATTTTCTGCTGGAAGATGCCTGACAGTTTTCAAATGAAGCATTTGTCATGTTTGAATAACAAGAAAGTCAGAACCCAGCTTACTTTTGTGACAGAAGGGAAGTTTCCATCAAATTTCAACTGGTGTAACAGGAATGCTACTCATTTTGTTTGGTGGTTATATGGAGGAAATAATGCAAAAGATCGTCACTCTCCAGAAGCCTGCATCTGAAAACCTTCCTTCTATTTCTATATTAGCTGTCATTCTGAATTTTAGACATCTCCAATTACTTAAATGCTAAAAGACAATAAATATATCTTGAATCATAAATATTCAAGTCAACCCTCACTTGTGTGCCCCAGCCTTCTTTTCTATCACAGACATGATGAAGCAAGACATTGAGACTGTAAGGATTTTTGCTTTGGCTTCAGTGAGTGCTAAGAATACTCAAGCCAATGCTTCTGCAACTGAAGTAATTTCAAGTGGTTTTACTAATGAATTCTTCTTCTAGTTCAGTGGAAACATGCATCAAAAGTAATATTCAGTTCTGAGATTAACATTTCAGAAATAAATAAATAAAATGTAGGAGTTCAAAGCAGAGTAACAAAGGTGACCAAGATTTTTACTTATAATGAAAGATTAAAAGAACCAGTGAACACAGAACTCCACTGAGCAATAATTCAGGGGTTATAATGGTAGTGTGACTTTCCAATAGCAGTCCTTGGAGAGTTTGAGTTCCCTGTGAGGTCAACGAAGTATTTAGAGCAGCTGAATTTAGCAGTAATGAGAAAAATCCAACAAAAAGAAATTCAGAGAGAATGCTATGAAAAAAAACACATAACAAAACCAACAGTCAGAGCAGTCTCACTAATGCAATAATATTCTAGGGGGAGGAAGGGGAGAAAGGTGGAAATTCCACATCAGTGAAGCTTTGAAGCTTTTAGAAGCAGCTCTAGAAAATGAAATATAATGAGAAATTCCCTCTAAGTGAAGTTGCCTCTAAACCACATCCATATCTGAGTTCCATTGTTGAATACCTTTAGTCAATGGTATACCATAATGTTTGATGTTATCATTTTTTAAAACATACCTTTTCTAAGTATCTCTCGGAACAACCACCACCACAATGTTCTTAATTTTCAATCTAACATAGACAGACACAATTAAAAATTTAGTCTCATTGAAAAATACATTTTGCCTATTACGAGGTTTGTCTTACAGTTTAAACTACAGAGCAGTGTTCTGACACAAAACATTCAATTCCTCAACTGCAGAGGAAACTGAAAATAATTTCATAGGTTTACAGATTCACAGAATAGTTTAGGGTAGAAGGGACCTTAAAGATCACATAGTTCCAATCCCCCTGCCAACACCTTCCACTAGACTAGCTCAGGCCTCATCCAACCTGACTTTCAGCACTTCCCTGAGCAACCTTGTCCTGTCTCTAGACACCCTTAAAGTCTTTCTCCAGCCTCTCACTGTGAGGTCCTTGGAAGGCAGCTCAAAGGTCCCCCCAGAGTCTCCTCTCCAGGCTGAACAACCCCGGCTCCCTCAGTCCATCCTCACAGCAGAAGTGTTCCAGCCCTTGGATCATCTTTGTGACCTCCCTCCAGACTCGCCTCAACAGTTCTGAGTCCTTTTTATGATGAGGACACCAGAACGGGACAGAGGACAATATTCTCAAGAACATTAAAAGTTAAATGTTAACTGCTATGGTAGATAGACATTCTTTTCACATTCCATCCTTCTAAAAGCAGTGTTACAAAGATTACTGAAATTAAAAGGATTTTGATCTATCAGCTTGGAACTTAACTCAAAAATGAATTTTCCCCACATTTTAATTCTCTTTCCTTAATTACAGATAAAATGGAGATTATCTATTAATAGCTCATGATTACAGTGGAAGGTCTTATACAGGTCTCACATAGATGATTAATAATTCTAATCAAGTTCCACTCTTCATGGTAAGAGGGATCAGTAAGAATTTGTGACCAATGAGGACATGACTCTACCAAGAGTACTGGAGCACCTCTGTTATGAGTACATGCTGAGGGAACTGGGGTTATTCAGCCTGGAGAAGAGGATTCCAGGGGGACCTTATTGCCTTCCAATACCTGAAGGAATCCAACAGGAAGCCTGGGGAGGACCTTGTTCTAAGGGTGTTTACAGACAGGACAAGGGGAACATTTTGAAGCTGAGGGAGAGCAGGTTTAGACTGGCTCTTAGGAAGTTTTTCAGTGCAGGGGTGGTGAGACTATGGAACAGGTTGCCCAATGAGGTTGTGGATGCCTCCTTCCTGGAGGTGTTCAAGGCCAGGCTGGATGAGGCCTTGAGTAGCCAAGTCTCATTGAGAGCAGTCCCTGCCCATGACAGGGCCATTGGACTAGGTGATGTCTGAGGTCCCTTCCAATCTAAGCCATTCTATGAATATGCACAAGTGAATGCTGCCTCGGAAAAAGAAAGCCAGTCTTTTAGAACTAAAGTATCATGTCTCCTCACCACTGACTTTAAAAGTGAGATCTGCCATTGAAAGTGGATTTTAAGTGTTTGTGTCTACAAATTTTGATTTTGGAAGGCAGTATTAAATTATTAAAATCAAGTTTTTCTATGTCATATCCTAAATAGAACATTCTGAAATTGTATCCCTGCCAAAATACACATGTGGTGATTAGAAGTGGCCAAGGAACAAGGAGAACAGTCAAAAATAGGTAGGTTCATACTGAAATACACACTGAATGGTAACCCTTTATTTTATTGTTATTTTAGCTTGTGGAGTGGGTGTCAGAGGCCAGCACGTGCTCTGCAATTTAGTGTTCAATACTCTATCATAATGGCCTCTGTGGTCAGCAGCTTCACTGCTGGATCATAATAATGGATGCTGTCTAATAACCATCTCTTATCCACTACCCAAATGACAATTACAGCCATTTCCTCAGTGGAAACTGCAATCTCTTCTTTATTTGGCACTAAAATTATTAGCTCTTTTAAAGAGTTGTAACATAGATTAATCAATACAAAAGCTGTTTATATAGTCCTGATAATGATCCATTATCCCTTAATCTGCTTCTTGAGCTTCCTTGGGGTATGAACCTGGGCTTTTTTTTTTTTTTTTTTTTAATGAATTTCATATCTTTAGTAATGGCCACAAGGCAAACCTGAGTAGGCTCTCTCCTCAAGTGACATCACCCAATTCATTTTGTCTTTCCAGACAAGATTAATTTATGGAAAATAATTACATTCAGGAAAGGGAAGTAATAACCTAATAATGTATCTAGCTAATACAAACAAGTTTAAAGTGAAGTCTGACCTAAGTGTTTGCTGAAATGCTGGGATTACAAATAAAAAGTCTGTTTGGGCATGACAAGTGGGACACACACATATATTAACATACATACAGGCCCAAAATAAAGTGGGCAGTGTTACAATCTACTCCTAGACATAACCATGCAGTTCATGGAGCGTTGTCAGTGTTGCAGATGTATTTTCTGATCACTAGAAAATCACATTCTGCTACTACAAGCCTTAAAGTCAATGCTTGGCACCGCTCGGCTTTTGAGTTCAACTCGATCACTGCTTTATCCTTGCAGCTTTGTGATTAGTAGTGTGGTGTGAAGTAATACAAAAACAAACTAAAGAACTCCACCCTCGGCACAGCGTGAGGAGGAAGAGCAAGGCAATTAGCCAAACAGCTCCGTGACAGGAATCACTGAGTGGTGACCTGAGCATGCAGTGAGCTCTTAAAGAGGCACACTGAACATCTGCAGTTTGACTATCTAGAGATAGCTGTGGAAAGCAAAAAATTACTTTAATGTCATTTAAATTGATGTTATCATTTCTTTCAGATCCTTCTTAGTGGCTTAATTAGGGCAACTATTGAGAGTTTTACACAGAGCCCGAGCATGGTGGACATCGGTAAAGCACTCTGGGGATCATCTAATCCAACGCCCCTGCTAAAGCAGGGTTACCCACAGCACTTTACCCAGGACTGTAATGTCCATGCAGGTTTGGAATCTCTCCAGAGGAGAAGACTTCATAACCTCTCTGGGTTGCCTGGTCCAGTGCTCTGAGACCTTCAGAGTGCAGTTTTTCCTTACGTTTAGGTGGAACTTCATGTGTCCCTTGTTCTGTCACTGGCCACAGTGAAGAGTCTGGTCACACCCTTTTGCCCTCTGCCCTTCAGCTCTTGCAGAGCACTGATCAGATCCCCTCTCAGCCTGCTGTTATCCAGGCTAAACAGCCCCAGGTGCCTCAGCCTTTCCTCCTCACAGAGGTGCTCCTGCCTGAAATGGACTTGTAAGAACATGACTTGCTGTGATTAAACATTAATCTAGAGAAGAAGGAAATCAGCATGTGAATTATCAATCCTTCCAAGGAACTCAGATCAAACTGACTGTTCAAATCATAAAGAGCAGTTTATTCTGTAAGAATTAACCCAAATAGGAAATTTAAAGTACCAGAGCAAATATTCTTTGTGTTCAGATTCTCATACTTCAAGGTTCAGTGCCTCCACATAAAAGCATAAACATCTTTATCTCAGACTGAGCATTGCTTTGATAAATAGCATTAGAGGTTATGCATTACAGTGCAACATGTGACAGAGCCCTGATTCCTCTGGAAAACTCAAAACTCCTCCGTTTGCTTCATCCCTTTTGCATTTATCAAAAACAAGCAGGGAAGGGGAAGGAGTAAAGAAATACCTGGTACAAAAGCAAAACAGCACCAGAAACCTCCCACACCTGATATTCAAAGGAATTTGTGGGATTAAGTATCTCTAATACTCACAGGCTTAATGTTGAGATAAGTATCTCTACCTACTTAATAACTTGATAGATCAGAAAGCATCTTTCGCCAGTGTCCCTTAATCTTTGTGAATGCAAGAACTGAAAAGGTATTTTAATTGTCACAAAATCATAGAATAGCCGAGGTTAGGAAGGACCTCTGGAAGTCATCTGATCCAGTCGCTCTGCTATAACACAATCACTTAAAGCAGTTTTTTCAGGAGATGTCTAGATGGCTTTTGAGGATCCCCAAGGATGGAGACTCCACAACTTTCAAGATAAGATGATCAGAAGGCTGGAGAACCTCACCTGTGGAGACAGGCTGCTCAGCCTGGAGAAAAGAAGGCTCCAGGGAGACCTTACTGCAGCCTCCCAGTGCCTGAAGTGGACTACAAAAAAGCTGGGAAGGGACTTTTGACAAGGGTTTGTGGTGACAGGACAAAGACTGATGCTTGAGCAAGGTAGATTAAGACTGGATATTAGGAAGAAATTATTGACAGTGAGGGTGGTGAGACAATGGAACAGGTTGACCAGGGAGGTCATGGATGTCCTTCCCTGGAGGGGAGGCCAGGTTGGATGAGGCCTTGAGTAACCTGGTCTAGTGGAAGGTGTCTCTGCCCATGGCAGGAGAATTGGAATTAGATGATCTTTCAGGTGCTTTCCAACCCAAATCATTGCATGTATCTATGAAAATTTGGGCTTTGCTTTTTCTTTTTTTCCCTTCCTTCCATGTCTAGATCTTTGCTTGGATTATCTATGTAGCTTGGTAAGAACAAGTGCTCTTTCAAACATATAGAATAAAAACCATTCTTACTGGGGTTCCTCTTCTCTGGTGACATGGAAAGTGGAGTTAAACTCCTGTAACACTAAGGATGTGAATACCTTGTAACAGTCTGTTAATGCCCTCTCTTGAAGCGAGAAACAGCACCTTGAAAACATGACTCACTGCCTTGTTTCGGACAGCACCAGTATCAAGTGGGCAGTATTCTAGAAGTGCATTTTCCTACATTCACATGAGCAGGATCTAAGCATCTTGCCCAGGTGCATGCATTTATGTTCCGAATACCTAAAATTAGGTCAGTTGGATACATTGGAACAGTCAAAGGAAACTGAAATAATACAATACAGTTATACCCCTATGGCCTTGCTAAACAACTGCAAGATTCACTATAAAACTGTTATGGAGACTATAAATGTTTATAGGCCTTCATCTGACAGACACTGAGAGACAAGATTAGCACATTTTTATGACTAGAACTAATAAAATATTTTTTATTATGAGGTTGCTAGTCTCTACATACTAATACCTCTTCCTTGCCCAAGAACTTGACAGTGGTTGCTCTTATAGGTACCATCTGAGGGAAAACTACGAATCACAGAATCACAGAATCTACTGTGTTGGAAGGGATCTCTAAAGGTCAGCTAGTCCAATCCCCCTGCAGTCAGCAGGGGCATCCCCAACTAAATTATGCTGCTCAGAGCCCCATCAAGCCAGACCCTGAATGTTTCCAGTGATGGGGCTCCACTACCACCCTGGAGAACCTGCTCCAATTTCTCAACACTCTTATAGTAAAGAATTTCTCATATACATTCTCAGGCCAGGCAGGATGAGGTCTTGAACAGCCTGGTCTAGTGGAAGTTGTCCCTGCCCACGGCAGCATGGGGTGGAACTAGATCACCTTTAAGGGCCCTCCTAACCTAAACCATTCTATACATCTATGTTCAGTTACAGAACTTTACTTCTTTAACTTCATTCCATGTCTATTTTCCACTTAAATTTCACCAAGATGATGATTTCACTACTCAGATGATTTTTACATTAGATGAATTAACCATGTATAATTATTTTTAGTGATGATAATCAGCTGTGATTATTGATCAAACTTAGCCATGACTATGTCAATAACAAGCATGACAGGACACAATTAAGGCCAGAATAATCAACTTTACAGCAAGCAAGACAATAAGAGCTAAGTATCTCAAATCAATTTTTACTAACAGCCACTTTAACAAAATAATCAAAACTCCTTTACTCATATTTGGAATTCCTTTCTGTTCATTTATCATAGGTACTGTTGTTTCCTTAGCAATTCTCTGTCTTCAAAGGAATGATTTTTCAGTTTTCAATTATCCAGTCATTGTACATAAAAGTTAACTTACAAACAAACTTCAAAAGACATCTGGAGTAATTGGTAACGAATTAGCTAAAAGGCTGGCTTGTTTGAGTAAGTTTCTTGGTAGGAAAGACAGAACAGCAGCTGAAGGTAAGAAAATAGATCTAAATCCAAGGAAATTTGGGGAGAATAAACTCTGACACTCCCAAGAGAGTCAGATCCCAAACATTTAAGTCCTTTCTGATGAAAAAATGTAGGTGTCCTAGAAACATTTTTATACATGAAACACTCCCTTACTGCTTCCATTTATGAGCTATGAAAGCAGAGACCTTAAATATGAAAAAGCAGAGCTGGGATCCAAGTCTTGTCTTTTGCTCTCTTTTCATGTCACTAGACACTGCTGGGGTCTTTGCTTACTGAAGCACAACAGTTTAAGGTAGGGGTTTTGTTCATTATGATATTTTGCTGTTCAAATTTCCAGCAAGGCACAGGAAGAAAAAAGAATACAGGTAGCAAAAAATACAAAGTTTTGCAGTCAGTCCTTGTAACCGAAATTCACTAATTTTTAGAAGTGTCTGGAAATTGGTTGTCCCTCTCTCATTTGCCGTGGCAGTATGAACTGAAAATATCATCTTGGACACACTGAGGCTGCTGTTGCATGAAGAGGTAGAGTGTGAGTGAATACAGAACAGCATTCGGCTTAGCTGGTGCCTTTGTGAATACTTAGAGGAAACAAACCAACAAGAGCCTAGATGTGTACAGCAGACTCACTCAATTCAGTCTGAGGAGACAAATGCTCATTTGCAGCTGTGCCTACTTCTCAACACTGATGAATCATTAAGCATTGTTTCTCCACCTCCCTGACCTTTCAGGGATTAGAGTCCATCCCACTGCACCACAGTGTACTTAAACTCCTTGACAGGAGCACTCTCAGAGATGGTAACACCAGTGCCTTGCATCTTTTAAGTACCCTGCACAGATTATATGTGATAAACTCCTCTTTGAAAATCTAAAAGCAACATTTCATATTCAGGCCTCCAAATTAGCAGCATTTGTCAAATGGGCATGACAAAACAACGTGAAATGAATAAAGTGTGGGAAGCAATAATAATGGATTCACAGATTGCACTGGTTTAGAAGGGACCCTCAAAGGTCATCTTGGCCAACACCCCTGCACTCAGCAGGGACACCTCCAACTAGAGAAGGCTGTTCAGGGCCACAAGTCTGATCTTGAATGAGTCCATCCCCTGACCAGCCTGTTCTAGTATTTCACCACCATCATCAGGATTTCCTCCTGATGTCCAACCTAAACCTACCCTGCTCCAGTTCCAAACCATTGCCCTTCATCCTATCACCGCAAGTCCTTCTAAACAGTCCCTCCCCAGACTTCCTGTAGGTCTCCTTCACGTATTGAAATGTAACTACAAGATTTCCCGAGTCCCTTCTCTCTTGCAGGCTTAATCAGAACAGCTCTAAGCTGGCAATTTTGCAGTTAAGATATTTTCAGGATCTCCTCTGTAGGTAAATAGAGACCATTTCCCTTTCATTTCTATCAGACAGAGTTATTTGGAAAGGAATAAAATATCCCTTCCAAACTACTTCTCCCATCACTATGGAGATCATAGCTGTTCAGAATCAGACATTTTGTTTTTATCTACACTGCATTTACAAGAAAAGACGCTTTTCCCTGCAGGTAACTGAAAATAATATTTCACTTACCCTCAGTTCTTGGTTTAATTGCTTGGTGATTGCCAAGGAAGATAAAACTGATAAAATAAAAATGTGACTTTCTGATCAATCCTTTAATCCTTTACACAGTTTAAAAAAAAAAAAAAAATATATATATATATGTATACACACACACACACACAAGCAAACATTCCAAATTGAGTGCATCCACATAATCCCCAGGAATGTTGTTAACTGTCAGGCAGGATAGCCAAGGTGAGGTCTGCAATGCTCTCACTACAAATTTAAAATGCACCAAAGTATTTTATTAGGAAGGAACCAGCAAAGCTTTTGTGATACATCAAGTCGAATCAGAAAGCATAGAAGGGAAGGAGGAATAAAAGGTTAAAAGAACAACCTAATTGATAAAGTCTGAGGAAAAAAAAACAAAAAAACCTCAGAAGTGGACTGTAATTTTAGAGACACAGAAGTGGTGGAGATAATGTCAAAGCCAGTTACTGCTTTTTGCACAGCACAGGCAATAGGCACACACAGAGAAAGGAACAAGGCAAATCCCAGGGAGAGGCAGCTTTTCATCACTGCATGTGAAGTCATTCCTGGGAGGCAGAGGTCGCTCTTTTCATTGATCTCTGGTTGCCTCCACAATTAGATGCTCTTTGGCAAAAGCAGGTTTCAAAACACTGGCTGAAGCACTGGTCAAAGCAGTCCACTAACTCACATTTGCCTTACAACAGAGTGACTGTTGGAGAGTAGGTCTCTGAAAAGGGACCTGGGGGCCCTAGTGCACAGAAGGGTGACCATGGTGATAAAGATGTGAAGGGTAGTGTTGGGAGGACAGAGCCAGGCTCTGCTCAGTGATGTCCAATGGTAGGACAAGGGCAGTGGGTGGAAGTTGGAGCAGAGAAAGTTCCACATGAACATAAGGGAAAATCTTTCCAGTGTGAGGGTGACAGAGCCCTGGAGCAGGCTGCCCAGAGAGGTTGTGGAATCTCCTTCTCTGGAAACATTCAAAACCCTCCTGGACATGTTCCTGTGTGACCTGCCCTAGGTAATCCTGTTGTGCCAAAGGTGGTTAGACTTGATCTTTTGATGTCCCTTGCAACCCCTAAGGTTGTGTGATTAGTGTGATTCAGATCTGGAATCACAGTTCCTTTGGAAAACTATTTCCTAAAACATTTTCCAAATTACTCCAGTTGTAGATCACAAGTTACTGGGTCAGGTTTGTTTGGTTTTTTTTTCCTCTGAAACAGCACCACAGGAAACCAAACAAATCCTTAAATATTCCTAGCACACCACATTACTTTGCACATTATGTTTATTTATTAACATAAAACCCAGAGTATGTTTGGTATTATCTGGATGTATTGCAAAACACTGCTGCTGTTTAGAAAACCTCTCAGTCTGATGGGAATAAAGACAATTACTTATTCCTTGAAGTTCCTTGAGCTGGTCTCCCTGTTCAGCAAGTTGCCAACCCAAATCTCTGCTGTGTTTGGAGCTGGAGACTACAGAAAACCCCTTCTTTGGTCTTGCTGAATCAGCTGTTGGCAATAAAGGAAGAATATTCTTTTCCAGAAATTACTCTTCTCTATGGCTCTCTCAGAGCATCCAATCGTTGCAACTCAGACCCTAGAGCAAGAGTCTTGCTTAGTGTTTTTAATAGTTACCATTGTACCTTTGGGTTTTCCTACCACCAGTTTGTAACCTGCTAAGCTTGGACTTGTGTGAACTCTTCTCTGAGCCTCTTTTTATCTTTCCACTTTCCACACTTCTATGTAAACTCTGTGTGTATGCTCTATATGGAAAATCCTGACACAGGTCACACCTGTCGCCAGTGATATCAACTAGGATGTATTTATGCATAGGATGTATACTGGATCTTAGCAATGTCTATAGATATCTCAAGGGTAGGTGTCAAGATGAAAGTGTCAGGATTTTTTCAGTTGTGCCCAGTGACAAGACAAGGAACAATGGGTAAAAGCAGGAACACAGGAAGTTCCACCTCAGCACAATGAGAAACTTCTTTATTGTGAGGGTGCTGGAGCACTGGACCAGGATGCCCAGAGATCCCTGCCAACCCCCACCATTCTGTGAGAATACCTGCCCTCTTACAGATCCTCTGTGACCTGCCCTAGATGATCCTGCTCAATGATGCTTCAAGTTCCCTTCCAACCCCTAACATTCTATGATATGCTTGACAGCAAGTAGCTGACATAACATCTGAGAGACTATTGCATGCTGGTTTTCCAGAATAAACACAGGAGTCAAAAATTGCCACTTATTGAGTGTTATGACTGATCTCACTCTTAATCTTTGCTAATATGTGGGAAAGAAGGTGAAGTGGAGCACTCAATACAGGGAGGACACGGTCATGATGGAGCAGGTCCAGAGAAGTGCCATGAAAATGATCAGGGGGTTGGAGCACCTCTGCTATGAGGACAGGCTGAGGGAGCTGAGGTTGTTGAGCCTGGAGAAGAGAAGGCTCCAGAGAGACCTAATAACAGCCTGCCAGTACCTGAAGAGGGCTACAAGAAGGATGACAAGAGACTGTTTGCAAGGGCCTGAAGTGACATAACAAGGGGCAATGGTTTGAAATGAGAGAAAAGGGGATTTGGATTGGATGTTAGAAACAAATTCTGCACCATGGGGGTATTGGAACTGGAACAGGTTGCCTGGTGAGGTGGTTGAGGCCCCAATCCTTGGAGATATTCATGCTGAGGCTCAACAAGGCACTGGGCAACCTGATCTAGTTGAGGATGCCCCTGTTGACTGCAGAGGCAGTTGGACTGGATGATTTTTGGAGGTCCCTTCCAGTCCAGACCATCCTATGATTCTATCCCAAGCAAAGGACACCCTACAAGTCTGATAGACTCCAAACTCTTAAATGACATTCCCGTTGAACTTGCAGTAATATTTAGCTGTTATTTGCAGTAACTTTGGGGTGAATCTGCAAAGATGAGCTTCATATTCTGTACTTTCAATCTGTTAAGAGTTTTCTTGGAAGAGAAGCTGCCTATGAAAAGGCCAAGAGAAATCTATAACTAGCACATAGGTTTCCTGAGTTAAACTAGACAAAAATACACTTATGGTTTCAACCCTCACTAGCATGCCTTTTTTTTTTTTTTTTTTTTTGGGTAGAGTTTAAGCAAGGGTTTGTGTGTTAATCTTTACATGCTGGAAGGTAAAGCACAGGATGATGCTGTGATTTATGGTGGAAAGATCAAAAGATTAGAACCAGTGATTTATTTTTTAACTGTGCGACTGACTTATTTTTTAAACCTCTCTACAAAACTCAGAGTTCTAGCTTTTAGGAGCTTTTTAACACACAGAGATATAGTCCTGTTTTTCCAGTCATTTTACTGAAAATATTCCAACTTGATCAACTTCAGAAAATTATTATTAGCAGCAGCTTGATTATAGAGATGTAGTTAGAAGTTTAATTTCTTTGTTCTGTTCTTGGCACTGAAAAAGTCTTCTATTATAAAATCTGATATACATTAGCAATTTGAGATTTTATTTTACTCATAATCTTCAGTACGAAAAAAAATGATGTTTAGTGAAACAGAATGGAGGCTTAGGAAGAACAGTTGTGAATGTCTCACACTTTTGTCTTCAGCTTTTTTCCCTTGTGTAGCTCAGTTCACTGAGATGCTTCTGAAAGGTACCCCAAATACAACTGTACCAAGTAGAACTAAACTACAGGGGATTGGATCCATCAGGCTTTTGCTGAGCTTGCAGCATCAAACAAGGCATTCTGCAGAGCAAAGACAGCTCTTGCTCTTCTGTACAATTCTGTGCTATTCTAGATTTTGTAGGGTTTCCCACATTATTTCAGTTCCTGAAAACTTATCCTGCAACACTACATTACCCTCTGTTAAAAAGATAAATTGAGAGGCCTGCTTTCCAGTACTTCCTTGCATTAAATAATCACAGAAACACAGAATGGTTGGAGGGGACCTTTGGAAATCATCTAGTTTGTTCCCCCACTAAAGCAGGGTCACTGACAGCAGATGGGTTTGGAATCTCTTCAGAGAAGGAGACTCCACAACCTCTCTGGGCAGCCTGCTCCAGAGCTTCAGCACTCTCACAAGTAAGAATTTTGCCCTCGTGTTTAGGCAGAACTTGTTGTGTTCCAGTTTGTGCTCACTGCCCCTTGACCTATCACTAGACATGGCAGTTCAAGCTATGGACTTTACCTAATGATGGAAAAGATTTACAGTTATCACAGCTGTCTTGAGTCAAAAGTTATACCTCATATTAATGATTTAAAAACCCCCAAGAGTAATGCAAGCCTGATTACATCCAAAGGAAAAAAAAAACCCAAATACCAAACATTGAAGTCTTTACATGCCAAAATTACCTTTCAATTTACAGAGACATTACTTTAGGGTGATAATGAGGAATTCTCTAACTGAATTGCCAAGCGCCAGGTGATCGAACCCTTTCTCAGTAATTTACTTGGGGTTGGCTGGATCTTTAAACTCTGAATGAAATAGCCATGCTGTGATAAGCACAGATCATTCGGAAAGGGAAAATGACCCCAAATGTAATTGTAACTGAGACTGTGCAAAATATCTGCATTATAACTGAATATACAACAGGTTGCATGCAAGTGGAACATCTCCCTTGTGGGAAAAGGCTGAGGGAACTGGGGCTCTTTAGCTTGGAGAAGAGGAGACTGAGAGGTGACCTTATTCATAGTTGTAAAGATGTGTAGGGCAGTGTCAGGAGGACGGACCCAGACTCTGCTCGGTGATGTCCAATGATAGGACAAGGGGCAATGCGTGTAAGCTGGAGCAGAGGAGGTTCAATGGGAATATAAGGAAAAACTTTTCCAGTGTGAGGATGCCAGAGCCCTGGAGCAGGCTGCCCAGAGAGGTTGTGAAGCCTCTCTCATTGGAGACATTCAAAACCCATCTGAATCTGTTCTTGTGTGACCTGCCCTAGCTGATTCTGCTCTGGCAAGGGGGTTAGACTGGATGATTGTGGTGGTTTGAGGCTAACTGGAACGTTTTACTGAGAGAAATTAAGCCCTGTGAGGAAAAAAATAACAGTGACCTGTATCACTCATTCTTCTGCTGAAAGATGTAACTAGTCAAAATATAGATAAGCCCCTCACTTTTCACACACTTCTCAGTTGCTCTCTTTGTGTGTCAGTCTGTGGCTGGTTGCATCTGCCTTGGCTTCTTTGCATGAGATCTTTGTAACCCAACCTAATCTTTTTTCCTCTAACCTCCTTGTTGTCTTTCTGATATCTCACCTCAGATCTCTGCAGATTTATCACGTGACCTATAGAGGAGTTGATGTGGTTATTTCTGAGGGGACGGAAAGATGGGAGTGGGGAGGGGGGGAAGGTTTGGTTCAGGAGCCTCCTGGGCAGTCTGACTGTTTTAGGAGGAATTTTTGTGTTTCTGCATTACTTTTAACTTGTGTATAACTGTAAATATCTGTATATTGTGTGTGTGTGTGTGTGTGTGTGTGTGTGTATATATATATATGTTTGTAAATTGTGCTAAGCTGTAAATACCAGTTTCTTAACTTCCAGGCAACTGAGTCTAGTCTGGTGAATTCGTGGGCCGGGGCAGGTAACTCCCAAACCATCACAATGATCTTTTGAGGTCCCTTCCAACTCCTAACATTCTGTGATTCTGTAAAGTGTATCTAAGGAGTTGTACTAATTGTACCTACAGGGAAAGTAAGAACTGGTATTTTGCTATGAGATTTGCAGCATGGAATCCATATTTTTAAAAAGTGACATGTTGGAAACAGAAGGATCAGAAAAAGCCACTAATACCTGTGTGTATGAGTCTGTCTCATAAAGATCATTCTTGCATGATTCCATATGATACACAATTCTACAGTTAGGTGCTGTGCTCTGCTTGAGCATTAATACGCTGTTCAGAAAGATTTTTGTGCTAAAGCTTAATCAAATGAACTTTAGAAAATTCCCAAATTGAATACCTATGTACAAAACAAAGACCATTTTTTTTATTTTTCACATTGATTTTCTTGGGGTTTTTGGACCTTTTTGCACTTTAAGGTAAGTTTAAGGGGGAAACATTTTGATAAGCTAAGTGGCAGGGCTCTATTTACATTTGAAACACATTTTTTGCAAGCTCTGAAACACTCAAAAGTGTTAACAAATCACTTTTCACCTTTTACAGATAACCAAAGGGCAGTAGAACAGGGAGAACCCCAAGGAAATAATTCACATGGGGGAGGGAATTCATCTTATTAGTGCTTAATCAGGAAAACCACCACAAGCTAAGATAATTCTGCTTTACAAGGTCTTTTCTTCTTTTCTTTTTTGATCTGGTTCACCAAGAAAGGGTAATTTAATTTCAAAGGATCAGAGGTTTGGTGAGATAAGTACACTCCCAGGTAGTTAAGAGAAATAAAACAATAGGTGAAAGGAAATTAACTCCTAGTTTATTCACAGTGTCTGCAGAGAGCCACCAGGGAATTGTCTATGCTGGATTTCCATTTATTTCAAAACTGGAGAGGCTCTCAAAACGATCAGGAAGTGTTCTTGCTAATGATGAGGGCAGGACAGCAGGATGGTGGATGGTGTTGATTTCTATACTTGTCCACAACTGCAAGAACAGCGTAGTTTTGGTGCGAATACAGAGCAAGCCTTGATTATGCTTAGTCAGTCCCTCCTTGATGAAGGCTTTCTGTACAATAACAACTCACGCATGAGTTTACACAATAGTCATCTTCCTGCAACAGCTGTATACACAAATTCTGAGGAACACTGGAGCAGTTCAGGGCTTGTTAACACAATATATGGTCAATACTTGCTCCACAAAGCATTGCTGTGTACAGTAAACCAGCAACAAAACCATTTAAAAATACTTCAGGTTCTGAAACGAAGTCCCTGCTGGCATAAGTAACATACACCTGGAGCTTAATTTGAATTAGCAGTAAAACTGAGTTAACCACGGATACTTGAGTCCAGCAAAGCACCATGAAGATAGTTAAGGGATTAAAGGACCTGTCACACAAGCAGAGACCTGAGACAACTTAGCATGGCCAAAGTAAGTCCCAGGGGGATTCCATCAAAAAGAGCCAGGATCTTCTCAATGGTGTCCACTGACAGGACAAGAAGCAATAGGCACACTCTTAAGGGAAAAGGTTTTCTACTCTGAGGTTAGGCAAGCACTGAGAAACTCTGTAGTCGAGTCTCCATCCTTGGAATATTCAGACAAGTGGATACAGCCCTGAACCCCCTATTATAGCTGACCCTGTTCTGACCAAGGGCTTCGATGGGGTGCAGAGGTTCCTGCCCACTTCAGATACTCTGCTGCTTTGTGACATGCCCAAAGTCACTGTGGTCTTAAGTTCAGAGGCAGTAATTTTATATGCTGAATTAAAAGCTACTATTCCCTTCCCTGACACAAGAGTGTGAATCAAGAGTTTTTCCTTGGATCTTGCACAGATGTTTCCATCCATGACAGCTCTCAGCTTGGTCAACTTGACAGAAACCAGCCTATTTCCTCCAGACTGATCTACTTTAGGCAGTAAGTGATGCCATTCTTGTTCTGCTGAAATCTCCCCATACCTCTTTTTTATTCCTACACAATCCTTAACACAGTTCTCTTTAATGCCAGTACTAGTTTCCCAGTTTGCTTTGAGACATGAAAACCAAACACCTTGCCTTGCCACTGTATTCAGGGAGAGCCATTTGTATTACAGCACAGTTTCTGAATGCTAGCAAGTTGGGCTCCTGTCATAAATCTGGTATATCACAGTGGCTTAGAGAAGCAATTGCCTTTGAAAAAAGCAGAGTGCTAAATGACTCCAGAACACAGCAGAGTAGGATGAAGTCAGTACTTCACAGAGTTTTAAAAAAGATTCCAAGGAGTGTTGTCAGAGACATGATACACCTTTTTCCACAGGCTTCTCACCCAGATACCCAGCTACATAACTTCAGCTCTCAAATATATAAACACAAAGATTCATCAAACGGTTTGGCTTGGAAGGGACCTTACAGATCATCTAGGTCCAAGCCCTCTGCCATGGGTAGGTCATGGCAATAGAGCAGCTTGGTCGGGGCCTCATCCAACCTAGCCTTCAGCATCTCCAGGGAGGAGGCATCCACAACCTCCCTGGGCAGCCTACTCCAGTGTCTCATCACCCTCACTGTCAATAATTTCTTCCTAATCTCCAGTCTAAATCTGCCCTCCTCGAGCTTCAGTCCATTTCCTCTTGTCCTATCACTACAGGCCCTTGTCAAAAGTCCCTTCCCAGATCTCATGTAGTCCCTTTCAAGTATTGGAAGGCTGCTGTAAGGTCTCCCCAGAGCCTTCTATTCTCCAGGCTGAACAGTCCCAACTCTTAAAGCCTGTCCCCATGGGGGAGGTTCTCCAGCTCTCTAACTACCTTCACGGCAGACCTACTGCAGCAGCTCCACATTCCTCTTATGCTGGAGGCACCAGAACTGGATGCCGTACTGCAGATGGGGTCTCATGAGGGTAGACTACAGGGGGAGAATCATCTCCCTCATTCTGCTGTATCTATTCCCTGCTTCACATTTTAGGATGAGAAAAAGATTCAGGTACCATCTATTCATGAATATGAAAATTAGAACACTCCTACGTGTAAAGGAATCTACTCTTTTTCTAAGAGATAGTTTCTTATAATAAATTCAGTCACATAATGTTATTCTCGAGAGTCTGGCTAACCATGTCTAATGTAAATAAAAGATAGATACCTAGAAATGGCCTCTGGTTGCACCAAGAGAGGTTTAGGTTGGACATAAAAAGCAACTTCTTTACTGGAAGGGTTCTCAAACATATGAACAGACTCTCCAGGGAGGTGACTGAGATGTAGTACTGAGGGACATGGTTTACCATCAGGCTTGGGAGAGTCAGAGAACGGTTGAAGTCAATGATCTTAAAGGTCTTTTCCAACCAATACGATTCTGTGAGAACAATCATGAAGACATGAAACAATGAACTACTGAGGAAAAGGTCAAGTTAAGAACTCTGTGTCTGCTTTTGAAGACCTGCATTCAGTAAGGCAGTTTTAAAAAAGAAAGCAGAAACTTTTTCATGAAATGGACATGCAGTAGGAGAGGTCTTAAAATACTGTCCTGGCCAGCAGCATTTACACATCCAAGTGAGAGGACATGAGAACTCCTCCAAACCATTCACACCTTTCTGCAAAGCATATGAGCTCTGAAGTCCTGCTGTGAGATCCCTACTCATCAGAAGGAGCTGCATTAATTGTCATCATGGATTAAGACGAGGTTTTCCTTTCATTTCATCTGTAGTTCTGGTGTCCCCATGATAAGAAAGACATGGAACTGCTGGAATGAGTCCAGAGGAGGGCCGCAAAGATGATCCAAGGGCTGGAGCACTTCTGCTATGAGCACAGGCTGAGGGAGCTGGGGTTGTTCAGCCTGGAGAAGAGGACTCCAGGGGGACCTTAGAGCTGCCTTCCAATATCTAAAGGGATCCTACAGGAAGCTTGGAGAGGGACTTGTGATAAGGATGTCTAGAGACAGGACAAGGGAGAATGGTTTGAAGCTGAAGGAGAGTAGGTTTAGACTGGATCTTAGGAAGAAGTTCTTCAGCACAAGGGTGGTGAGACTGGAACGGGTTGCCTGGGGCGGTTGTGGATGCCTCCTCCCTGGACATGTTTGAGGCCAGGTTGGATGAGGCCTTGGGCAACCAAGTCTAGTTGAGAGGCATCTCTCCCTATGGCAGAGGGGGTTGGAGTAGATGATCTCTAAGGACCCTTCCAACCTAAGCTATTCTGATTCATTCTGTGATTTTTCTTCCTGTTCCTGGCCAGTGAGTTATGGCATGTTCCTGCTTGTCCTCTGAAACCTTAGCAATGGGTGAAACACCTCTCAGTCAGAAAATCACAGCTTCTCTAAGCATAGTTGTCATTGTTACAACTTAGCTTTCATGGCTGTAAAATCATTATTTAACTCTGGCTACCCATGAAGTATTTCAAGGGTTAGTTTTGCTTTTTGGGTTTGGGAGTTTTCTTTGGCTTTGTTTGTTTATTTTTTGGGTGGGGTTTCTTTGTTTGCTTTGTTGTGGTTTTATTTGTTTGGGGATTGGTTGGTTGGGGCTTTTTTTTGTTTAGTTTGGTCTTAGTTTTTTGGTTGGTTTTGATTTTGTTGGGGTATTTTTTGGTTTGTTTTTTTTTTCAGAGGTATAGGGAGTTAATGTGTGTTCATTTTCAAACAACAGAACATAATTTGACAAGCCTCATAGATTCCTTATTCCTCCCTCTTTGATTTCTGTACTGATACTTAGAGTTAACACAGAGTTGTTATAAATCAGAGCTACATTCTTCCCTTCCCACACCACAGAGAGCCAGAGTCCTGCATCTTTGCAAATTAAAGACACATGAGCTTGATCATTTTTGCCCTCAGGTCTATCTTCACCTGTGACCAAAAGCCACGAACAAAGAAGTTCTACACTTAAGGCTTTTTGAGCTGGAGACAATGCATTTTTCCTGCATCTGACTGAAAAATCATCTCAATTTCCAACACGTGCAACTAGGTCAATAGTGGAAATTTAAAATATACATGTGTGAGCCTGGGAATATTTTACTGCTCAAAATTCCACCCTCCCCAATAAAAAAAGAAATAAAATCAAGACTTTCACCTAGAGTTATATTTGCAGCTGCAGAAAAACTAGTAAACATTAGATTACCACTTCCTAGAGATAACCACCAACAAATATAAGTAATGAATATATTTTATGACATTGCTGCTGTTGCATTCATCTGGGGAGCCTTAGAATGTCTGTACGAATTTTGAAGTCACGTCTTCAAGTGAAGAAGTAATTTATGGCTTAGAGAAGAACACAAGAGGGTTTAATAAGATCTGGAACCAGTTTAAACTTCATTGGAAGGAAGTGCAAATATTTAGTAGAATTTAATCTCTCACTTTGTGCTTACAATGTATGCATTGGGCATCATGATCGATTAAGATGAGGTTTGACTTTCTTTTCATCTATACAATCCATGTTTTCCTCTCTGTGTAGTAAAGGGGACTTCATTTTGTTGGTGAAGCAATAATGTATAAATACAGGATTTGGGAATGAATGTGTGAACACATCTAACATTTTTGGGGAAAAGAATTTAACTGTTGTTTTTTCTGTAGTCTTACTGTTAGTGACTTGTGTGTTCTCTGACAACTGCAGGCCAAGAAAATGCCTTTAGAGGCTCTTCTGTGCTCTCATTCTCTCACTTACAGTACTTTGGACAAACGGTGCAAAAGGGATTTGGCTCAGTTTGAGCCACACACTGTAAAAACAACTGGTTTTTGCTGTCTGAAGATAATTAAAGCCTTCCAAAGTGACTATTACTGCTTTGTTCCGTTTCCTCTGGTTTACATTCTGCATCATTCACTCACAAAATCCCTACTTACAGCAGCTTTTACAGGATGGAATCCCATTGCCCTGCTGCACACAAGCCCTGCTTACTGAGGTTTTCTGGGGATGGAAAACTAAACATGGAAACTCAATCACAGAAAGAACACCACAGTTAATAAAATACTTGTTTCTCCAAAAACCCATCAGTACCTCCTCGGATAAGCACTTGAGAAATCAGAAGAATGTTTTTGCCCTGTGCAGGATGTGGGCTCCCTGAGCATGGCTTTATCGTGCTCTTACTGATAATGTTCACGAATAACCTGCTGCTGCTGCACAATCAATGGGTCAGACAGCACACAGCCAGTATACCAGTTATCTCTAAGAAACTTATCAAAGCAGCTTTCCTACAGCACTGCTCAGGCTGCTGACCCCTTCCTTCCCCTTCGCCACACTCGAACGCATCAGTGCAGAGCACAAAACATCAGTGCATCCTCCTATGCCACTCATGCAGGGGGGCTCTGCTCATTCTGGCTGCCTGAGGAGACCTCTGAGAATGAGTAAACACCACCAACAACATGGAGCTGCCAGTAAGATGTAAGTAGTGGAAAATTTTCCTGGGAGATCAGTGCAGAGCACTGGCAGATGACTAAAGTCATCAGGAAAGTTATGAGGGGTTGCCATCTCCCCCCCACGAAAAAGCTCTGCAAAGAGTAAAATGTCAATTTGTCTGTACAGCTCCACAAACTCTATCACCCTTTCATTGCAGCCAACACGTCACAAGTATCTTCATCTTCTAACTATTCTATGTGCAGTGAAAAACACAAATCTATCAGGTTACACACATTAAATTGTGTTCCCGAAAAGGCACAGGGTGGCAACAAGGCTATTCTTCTCACCCCACTCCACCTGCACAAAAAACTCCATCTCCTACCTGAAATCCCACAGGACAAGGTTCCTCTGAAGCACTGAGATGATGAAAGTTGGTTTCAGTCCACAGGTGTCTAGCCACTTACATGGGGCAAGAGTAAAAACACTGAGGAGTCCACACAGCAATGAATTAACCAGAGATGACACAAAATGCCTGCACTGCTGTTCTGTCTTCAAACAGGCCATTTTTGTAAGCACTTCATCTTTTTCCAGATGCAGCTTGGGCATCTCTGCATAGGTTTTTCCACTGCCATGTAGACACAGGAACTATCTCAGAGCAAATCTGGATGCCTCTAACTGATGTCCTCCTGAGTGATTTCAAGTTGAGCAATGGTGTAGCTGCAAATTGCTGTCCCTGATGCCAAGGAGTCATTTTCCACTCAGGGAAAGATCAGTCTGCAGGCTGAAGTGCTTTCTCAAAAGTCTTACCTCTCTGCTCCTACCTCTAAATAGCCTCCACAGGAGATTTTGCTGTGTAGCAGCAGTGGTCTTCTAATAACTGATTCTCTCCAGTTTCATTTCAATGACTGGCAATATCAAACCCCTTAGCTCACGTTTCTGTTATTTCAGGAATACAGCTGTGACTTTTTTTTTTTCGGGCTGTCTTCCCGAGTTTTCACTGTAGAGTAAGTGGTGAAGGTGGTAGGCCAGTAAAGTCACATGCTAAATGTATCTTAAGGGTTTTCTTGTCATCATGGTGAGTTGTTATTTTTAAACACGTTCCGTTACTTCCATAACTTCCTGGTGGGGTATGGTTGGGAAAGAAGAAGAGGATCTGCTGTAATAACTTGCCCCTAGTTTTGTTTTCCTTACTGTGTGTTCCTTGTGAGGATAAATCATGACCATGACATTTCTTGAAGGGATCCCTTTCATTTATGAACATCTCCGTGATGGATCCAAAGGACCAACAAGATTTCTTCTTCCTCTTGCCTACAACAGAAAGAAGTGACAGAGGAAATGCACAGTTAACAACATTTGCAGAAAATTAGGTTTTAGAGAGGTGCAAGATAGCTTTTTTTCCTCCAGTTGCAGAAAATGTGGCATTTTAGAAACAAAAAAAAGGTAAAGTTTTAGCAACAGCAGCAAATTTTAGAGATACCAACAGAAAGTTGGACTCTTCAGTCAGTTGTTTTCTCACAGCTATGCTTGACAAGGAGGGAGGGGATTTAATTTCCCCACACCTGCTGCTGTTGAAGATTTGCTTAGTCCTGTCACCAATTCATGGGGGGAAAGCCTTCAAAACAGCAGCAGGTTCGACCAGCAGTATGGACACTGGGGAGTCAGGTTTAGTTCGAGCTTTTGACAAGGCAGATGGCTCCTGCACTATGTTTTATTGTCTGCTTCAATAGAACACAAATATTTTGCCAACATTTGGAAGTTACAACGATTTTATAGTAAAAACAATATAATACTGTAACAATGAAATAGTCAAAAAGAATTTAACAATGAGTCCTTCTTTTTTGAGCCAGAGGAATTTGGGTGCTAATTACTTTAGTCACCTTACAAAATCCCAGTGTCAAGTGTAACAACTTGCATTGCATTTTAAAGAGGTGAGCTAGGGCACTAAACACTTCCACATGTACCATCTTCACAGAGGTGTCATGGTTAAGAGTGTGCCTGTGAAAACCTCTGAGAGAAACTTCATAGCTAATGAAAAATAAATTGAGTCACCCTTCGTGTTATAATCCCTATTCAAGAATACAACACACAGAAACTCCTAGAAGTAATTTATGCTTCTCATCATTTAGCAGAGAGTAAGAATTGTGGGAGTAATAAGTGTAATCCAGCACAGTTTTGAGGGTCAGGATTTCAGAAAACAGGAAGGAGAAGTCACAGAATGACAGAGTATTAGCAGTTGGAAGGTACATCAAAAGATCATCCAGTCTAACCTCCTGCCAGGGCAGGATCACCTAGGGCAGGTCACACAGGAATGCATCCAGATGGGGTTTTGAATGTCTCCAGAGAAGGAGACTTCACAATCTCTTTGGGCAGCCTGCCCCAGGGCTCTGGCACCCTCACACTGAAAAGGTTTTCCCTTATATTCATGTGGAACCTCCTCTGCTCCAGCTTCCACCCACTGCCCTTTGACCTATCACTGGACACCACTGAGCAGAGCCTGGCTCTGTCCTCCTGACACTGCCCTACAGATCTTCATAAACATGTATGAGGTCACCCCTCAGTCTCCTCTTCTTCAAGCTAAAGAGCCCCAGTTCCCACAGCCTGTACTCACAAGGGAGATGTTCTACTCCCTTCAGCATCTTAATGGCTCTGTGGTAGACTCAACTGGTTCCCTGAGGCCCTTCTCCAACTGAGGGGCCCAGAACTGGATACAATGTTCCAGATGTGATGTCATTGCTGAACCAGTTTTAAGAAAGCAGAGAATACACATCCCAAGGGCATAGATCACAGAATGGGAAGCAAGTATCAATAGATCACAGTCAGATATAAACCATTTTAGTGTTATGTCTTTGCCTTTGACACTTGAGGGAATTTCTATTAATTCACAATTAATTGGCTGACAGCTCTATGCTTTAGGTTTTGTGCTTATTATTACAGGAGCCATGAATTATAACAACCAACCATAGGGCCTTGCATATCATATTACTCTGGTCTGACATCCAAGTCATAAATCAGACTCTTTTTTGCCCATTGCCATATCCATGGCATATGCATATTGTATTTGGCAAGTAAGTTCGGAAACAATTCGTTCTTACCCTATGCATAATTCCACCAGGTTAGTGGAGGTTTGCTCACTATGCTGTGAGAGAGCTTTTCCTGGCGATGTTAGAGCTCATCTCTTGGATGAACGTAAAATATATAAACAAGACAACGGGACATGGAGGTTAAAAGCCAAATCTTAAGTTATATATGGATAATTCTAGTGCACAATGATTTCTATAGGTAGTGGTAACTACAGGTTGCAATTTAAATATTGTTTCTTTCAAATAAGGAGAGTCCAGTACCCAGAGGTACCCACAGCAAAAGAAAACACAGGTTTGAAGATTTATCTGGTGTTTCCATGATGGTTTGGAATCCTGCATTAACTACATCCTCCGAGCATAAAACCATTGCTATCTATGTCCAAGGAAATTCTGACACAACTTGGGTAAGTTTGATGAACACAAGGTGCCCTTCTGGATAGCAGACTTGTGCTAAGGCTGTCATGGAAGATTTATCTGCAGATGATTAACATATTTCTGTCAAATGTCCATAAAGAAAACTCTACAGAAGACAAAACTGAATAAAAAAAAACCCAACAAGTATGGCAGGAACTGCATTTGCACTAAGTAGATGTCAAGTATATGGTGTCAGTCCCTTCTCCCTAGTAACAAGTGACAGGATGAGAGGAAATGGCCTCAATTGCATGGGAGGTTTAGGTTGAATGTTACAAGAAACTTCTTCACTGAAAGGGTTCTCAAACCCTGGAACAGGCTCCCCAGAGAGGTGGTTGAATCCCCATCCCTGCAGCTGTTTGAAAGAGGCAGAGATGTACTGATGAGGGACATGGTCATTAGCATTAGTCTTGGTACAGTTAGAGGATGGTTGGACTTAATGATCCTCAAGGACTTTTTCACCTGAAATGATTCTGTGACTCTATAGTCAGCAACTGAGATCTACAACTAAAAGACCACTCCAGGAAAGAAAATCCGCTGAGTCAATGTGACCTATGACTGTAGAGTATCTTCAGCTGAGCCTTTTCCAACTCCACGACAAATCCATTGATTCCAATGGAGAATGAAGAGATGAAGGTGGGATTAAAAGTAGATAAACACAAGGATAAAAGAGATAAGGAGCAAGAAAGCAAAATATGCAAAGGAAAACAAAACCACTTTGATAGCAAGAACGGAATCCATTTCATAGAATCATAGAATGGTAAGGTTGGAAGGGACTGCACGGATCATCTAGTTCCAACCCCCTGCCATAGGCAGGGTAGCTTATTTTCTCATTTTTGTTTCCCACATGGATTCATACCTACAGTATGTGGATAAAGCTTATCTTGCATCCAGCACCCCTAGAGAACGAACAGAGGGACAACAAGAACTCATCTGAAACCCTGCTGTCAAATATGCGTCTGTCACAAGAAAGTGTGTCTATTCCCTCCATCACTCTCAGCTCTGAGAACACAATCCAGCCAAGCCTACAAGTAACTCAGCACATTCTGCAGTAACTTTAACAAGGTTAAAGGATTTCTATCATTAAATGGCAAAAAAACCAACCATAACACAAACATAATTAATTTTGTGCATCCAGACCCTCATTTTCACACATCTCTTTTGGAAGCACCAAGAGACAACAGGAATAGCACAAGGGTACCCAGACTGCCAAAACAGACCTACCCAATATTGCTTCATAAAAGCTGCTTTTTTTCTTTTCTTTTTTTTTTTTTTTTTTAAGCATAGCTTCTCTCAAAATTGTTGTAAAAATAACCTCTCCTTGTGCCCACTCAAAGGCATCAGGAGCTTTGTTTTGCACCACACCTGTCAGCTGAACTGCAGAGGGAGTGCCCACGGGGCAGGCACAGCCTAGCTGGCAAATGCCCTGTTTCTTGGATGTCTCCGCAACATTCAGCTGTACCATGGTGATAGGAGAATTCAAATACCTGAAAGAAGCCTGGAACAAAGAGTTAACCTCTTCTTTATCCTCCCTAGCAGCAACACAAATCTTTTGGCACACATCACTTAAAATTTTCCTGCATTACTCTGCACAGTCTGTACCTAAGCCTCCTCATGTGACAGCCTTGAGATATTAACAAAGGAAGATCCATTTCATGTCCTGAAGGATCTCACAGGTCCATGTGGTCACTGAAATTAGGATGAATCACCTTTAAGATGGGTGTGCCTTAAATTTAAGCTTAGGAAAACAAGACTTTGTCCACTGCACTCTTGGGGCAATCAATAAAATGAGGATTGTGGTTGACTTGTAGAACACAATAAAGGAGAGTAAATATGGCTTTGTGAAATCTGAGGCAGGAGAAGCCCTTTGAGAAACAAACTAAAGCTTTTATACAGCAACGCTTGCTTCTCTTCAACAATGACCAAAGCATCACAGAATCCCAGCATGGTGGGGGATGGGAGGGACCTCTGGAGATCATCCAGACCAAACTCCTTGCTAAAGCAGAGTCACTCACAGCAGGTTGCCCAGAATCAAAATCTCCAGGTCGGTTTGGAAACTCTCCAGAAACCAACACTCCACAACCACTCTGGGCAGCCTACTCCAGGGCTCCAGCACCCTCACAAGAAAGTTCTTCCTCAAGTTCAAGTGAAACCTCCTGTGTTCTAGTTTGTATCCCACTGCCCCTTCTATCACTGAGAAGAATCTGGTCCCATACTCTTACCCCGCCATCCTTTAGCTCTTGATGAGCATTGAGAAGATCCAGTTGGGCTGCTCTTCTCCAAGCTAAATAGCACCAGGTCTCTCAGTCTTTCCTCCTCACAAAGATATTCCGNTAGCACCAGGTCTCTCAGTCTTTCCTCCTCACAGAGATATTCCGGTCCCCTAATTGCCCTCACAGCCCTCTGCTGGGCTCTCTCCAGTAGTTCTCTGTCCCTCTACAACTAAGAAGCCCAGAACTGAACTCATTACTCCAGGTGTGGCCTCACCAAGGTAGTGTAGAGGGAGAGGAGCACCTCCCTCAACCTGCTGGCAACACTCTTCTTCATGCACCCCAGAGTACCATTGGCCTTCCTGGACATGAGGGCCCATTGCTGGCTCATGGTGAACTTCTTGTCCATCAGCACTCTTAGGTCCTTTTTCGCAGAGCTGCTTTCCAGCAGGTCCCTCACCTGTACTGCTGCAGTGGGTTGTTCCTCCCCAGGGGCAGGACCCTGTCCTTTCCTTATTGACAGTTATTATAGGTTTCCTATAAATGATGCTGCCTCATACACAGTAAGAGAACACAAGGAATTAGCATGGCAGTCAGGTTTCCAGTCTCTCAGAGGAAGACACTCTCATCTCTGTGTGGGAATAAACAGCCCTGTGCTGCCTTTCTGAGGCCCTTTTTCTGCTTGTTGTTCTGAACATTTGTCAAAAAAAATTTACACCAGTATGCTTGGACTAAGCAGGAGAGTGATTTACAGATCCACACATTGCATCAGGTTGGAAGGGACTCTCAAAAGTCATCTTGGCCAAACCCCCTGCACTTACTAGGGACACGTCCAACTACAGCAGGATGCCCAGGGACACATTGAGTCTGATCATGAATGTCTCCAGGGACAGTCTCAACTGCATCCCTGGGCAACCCATTCCAGTATTTCACTACTCTCGTTGTGAAGAACTTCCTCCTGATGTCCAATCCAAATGTCCCCTGCTCCAGTTTCAAACCATTGTCCCTCGTTCTATCTCTGCAAGCCATTTTAAACTGTCCCTCCCCAGCCTTCCTGTAGGTCCCCTTCAGATATTGCAATGCAGCTCCAAAGTCTCTCCAGAGCTTCCTCTTCTTCAGGCTGAATAGCCCCAATTCTTTCAGTCCGTCCCTATAGTGGAGGTTCTCCAGGTCTCTGATCATCTTTGTGGCCCTCCTCTGCACCCACTCCAGCAGGTCCATGCCTTTCTTGTGTTGAGGGCAGGAGAGCTGGACATGGCACTGCAGATAAGATCTCACCAGAGATTCTTTTCCCCCATTCTTTTCAAGGTTACTATTTAAATTACAACAGATGATGACATTATGTGGAAGGAAATAGGGAGAAAAATGCAAAGGCTCACTTGTCTGCACTTTAATTTCTCCCACACCAGAATAAAACCCAAAAAGACAACCTTTTTTCCCTTCAAACTATACAGGTGAATCCATACAACTGCAGCCTGTAAGTGGCTTAATCACACAATCACAACTGCTCAATACATCTTAGCTTTGGAAATCATCTTTTCACTGTCCTTAGTTCAATCCACAACTGTTTGTGCATTTATAGCGTTCTCCAGCCAGTATTTCCCCACCTACCATCCCTTTGGAAAAGTCCTAAAATCTATATTTAGCCATCACAAGCAGGCTAGTCTTAATCTTCTTGGCATGAACAGAGAAGGCTGTCATCTCCTGAGAATCAGCTGGGGTTTGGTCTCAATGTTTTTTCAAGTGATAAAGCAAAACTGTGGTGTCTTATCTAGCACTGAACTAACACAGTGTTAGCCACACGGGGAAAAGGCTTTAAACAGTCATTAATGTTTTTAAAAAGGGTCGTGAAATGCAGGCAAATAACTGTGCCAGAGGTTAATTTCTGTTTTCACAACTATATACAGCAGGGTGACTTGATAGTTTGTTTTCATGTCCTGGCTGTGAGAACAAATCTGCCACTTGAGTTTTTAAACCAAGTGTTAGAATACAGCTAAACCTTCCAGGTAAAATGCAGCAGGGAGTACTCTGAGTGCCCAGTTAGTGCCACTGTCCCTGGAATAAGAAGAATTGAATATGTTTGCAATTTTTCTACATTTACTGATGTATTGTAAAGTCAGAAGGAAAGAATAAAGGGGGGGGGAAATGATTCTCAGATGATGAAAACTACCATGGATGAAAACTTCAGTGACTTAACTTGTGTAACACCCATACAAGAGTTCAAATTCTCACAGACCTTATGAGCACTGGGTGAAACTGTCAGTCCCTCAGCACTACATCTACACACCTGGACTCCGCTTTCCTGGGCAGCATTTCGGGGAACAAATTTTCCTAATATCCAACCCAAACCTCCCTTGGGGGAATTTGAGGCCATTTTCACTTTTCTATCACTTGTTACTAGGAAGAAGAGACCAACACCCATCTGGCTCCAACCTCCTTTCAGGGAGTTGTAGAGAGCAAAACATTCACCCCCATGACCCCTTTTCTCCAGGTTTTGACAACTCTTTTGTAGAATAAGTTTCTTCTAATAGCCAACCTAAACATCCTCTGGTGCAACTTGAGGCCTTTTCCTCTTCTCCTATTACTTGTCACTACGAAGAAGAGATGGATCCCCATCTCACTCCAACCTCCTTTCAGGGAGCTGCAGAGAGCAATGAAGTCTCAGCTTCATTTTCTCCAGTTTCCCCCAGCTGCTCCTCACCAGACCTGTTCTCCAGATTCTCCACTAGCTTTGCTGCCCTTCCATGGACATGCTCCAGCACCTCAAAGGTCTTCTTAAAGCACGGGGCCCAAAACTCAATGCAGTGCTCAAGGTGGAGCCTCACCAGTGCTGAGTACAGTGGGACAACCACTTCCCTGCTCCTGCTGGCCACACTGTTGCTGACCCAGGCCAGTATGCTGATGCTCTTCTTGGCCACTTCAGCCAGCTGCCAACTAGCAGCCCCTTTCTGCTGGGCAGCTTTCCAGCCACTCTCTCCCAAGCCACAGTGTTCATGGGGTTGTTGCAACCCAAGCGCAGGGCCCAGCCCTTGGCCTTATTGAACCTCCTATCACCTGTTTTCCAGAGAAAGAACAGCTTTATTTAGGTTATCTTAAACTTGATCCTGATCATCTTAAAATAAACCTTGAGCCTAAGCTCAAGAAGGTGCTGAAGATACCACTAAACCCTGCCTGCTGTTCAATGTGATGGCAGACATTTTGTAAGGCAACAGAATCTCCTTCCAGTGGTTAAATGCATTCCAAAGGCAAACAATGTCACAGCTGCCAGCATGACATGGGTGACAGAGACAATGCCCAGATGGACTGAAACATGTGGGAATGATCTTTTGGGAACATTGTGGGTTAAGGGAAATGAAGAGTTACTTGGTATAGCCACAAAGAAAGTCACCCAGAAGACTGGGAAGCCCTAGGGGGAGGACACAGGACATCATAACTGCTTATTCTATTCCACGTTCCTGTAACTCTCTATTTAAGGAAGTGCACATCCAATTTTCTCCTTTTCTGTCTCAGGAAGAGCATGTGTCTAATCTTTGTGTTTTGGAGGGGAGGTGGTTTCCTCTCGCCCTTGGCTGGCAGGGAATTTTGAGCTACATCACAGGGCCTGTTGAGGCCTGTGTCTGGTGACGGGAGCAATTCGGCCTGCTCCGAGGCCTGCTCAGGCTGAATGGGAGGAGGTTTTTGGAAGGCTCTGGGATGTTCTGGACTGGTATCACAGAAAAGCCTGGAAAAGACTTCTGAGATCATCAAGTCCAGCCTATAACCTAACACCATAACATCAGCTAACCCATGTCACCAAGTGCCACATCCAATCTTTTCTTAAAGACCTCCAGGAATGCTGACTCCACCACCTCCCNAGAAGGCTTCCAGGAGACCTTAGAGTAGCCTTCCAGGATCTGAAGGGGGCCTACAGGAAGGCTGGGGAGGGACTATTGACAAGGTCTTGTAATGACAGGACAAGGAGCAATGGGTTTAAACTGGCAGAAGGGAGATGTAGACTGGATGTTAGGAGGAAGTTCTTTACAGTGAAGGTGGTGAGACACTGGAACAGGTTGCCCAGGGAGGTTGTGGATGCTCCCTCCCTGGAGGTGTTCAAGGCCAGGTTGGATGAGGCCTTGAGTGAGCTGTAGTAGTGGGAAGTGTCCCTGCCTATGGCAGGGGGTTGGAACTAGATGATCCTTGAGGTCTCCTTCCAACCTTACCATTCTATGATTCTGTGAATCCCATACCATTGGCCTCAGCCCATTGACCTGGCCTGCCCAGGTCCCTCTGCAGCATCTTCCTGCTCTCCAGGGGATCAACTCTCCCTCCCAACCTGCTGTCATCCACAAATTTACTGACAGTAGGCCCAGGTGGAAAACTGAGACTAATCTTTGTATGCATTCCTCTTACCTGAATCCCTTTTGTATATATTTGTATATATAGAATTTCCATTTAAACTCCCAATCCAGTTTGGAGCATTTTTATATTACTGCTTGGGAAGGGGGTAAGATACTTTTTCCGTCCTTTTGCACTGGGCAGCTCATGGCTCAAAATTAGGACAGAAAATTATATCAGAGTGAATAAAAATGGAAAAAGCGATAACCTCAGATGAGCAAAGTCAGTGATGAAATGGCAATGTTTTCATGTCCCTTTACATGAAATATTAATTTCATAGGGTCATAGATTGGTTTGTATTGGAAGAGACCCCTGAAGGTCATCTAGTCCAATCCTCCTGCAGTCAGCAGGGACATCCTCCACTCCATCAGGCTGCTCAGAGCCTTTTTGAGCCTGACCTTTAGTAGCTCCAGGGATAGGGCCTCAACTACCTCCCCGGGCAACCTGTTCCAGCGTTCCACCACCCTCATGGTGCAGAACTTGTTCCTAACACCAATCTAAATCGCCTCTTCTCTAATTTCAAACCATTGCCTCTCATCACTGCAGGCCCTTACAAACAATCCCTCTGCAGCTTTCTTGTAGGCCCCTATCAGGTACTGAAAGGCCTTTCTTTTCCTCCCAGAGATTTTCTATTTCTTTGATGTTTTTTGTTTGGGGTTTTATGTTTTGTTTTGGTGATTTTTTTTGTTTTTAAGAAATCTCAGCCTCAAAAAATGCAATCCTTTTAAGTGCATCACCACAGAGCTATGACATGATAATTCATATGGAACATTAAGCAACACAGAAGTCATAATGGAAACTTCTCTCCACTTCTTTTAACATATCTCTTCTGTGAAGTAAATTGTAGAAGTCTGTAAAGGTAAATACCTTTTCCACTCAAAGCATAATAAGCCTATGAGATCTTATGAAATGAGGAGCACACAGGCCAAAAATCAGCACTTATTTTTTTTAATGGGAGTAGATGTTTATTTCAATAAAAAGAACTTTTAGAGTTCCTTTAAAATTATTCCTAAAGTAAAATTTGGGAAAGGATTTAACACATTCTATGACAGACTGTAAGTGAAGCAACAGAAAGAAATACTTCATGTGAAAACATTTATCAGAGATTTCTTCATATCTTCTCCTGAAGTACCCAGCACTGGCCACTGGCAGAGACATATTAAATGAGATTGATTTCTACTCTGCTTTAGCATAGCAATTTCTTTTTTTCATCTCCTTTCACCCCTTTCAGTCCTGGGCTGCATCAAAAGCAGCATGGTCAGCAGGGTGAGAGGCCTTTCTCCCCCTTTGCTCTGCTCACTTGCAGTGCTGTGTACTGCTCCGGGGCCCTCAACACAAGACAGACATAGACCTGCTGGAGAGGGTCTAGAGGAGGGTTACAAAGATAATCAGAGGGCTCCAGGGCCTTCTTCATGGGGACAGGCTAGGAGAATTGGCTGCTCAGCCTGGAGAACAGAAGGCATCAGGAAGACCTTAGAGCTACATTTAAACATCTGAAGGGGACCTACAGGAAGGCTGAGGAGGGACTGTTTAAAAGGGCTTATAGAGACAGGACAAGGGGCAATGGTTTGAAACTGGAGCAGATCACATTTAGGTTGGACATCAAAAGGA